>ML799445.1:10792-41881 GCA_009831015.1 Picea engelmannii | reverse complement strand
GGAGACCAAACTTAGGTCCTCCAGGGCAGCAGCCTCGGCTTTGGCATGCCCGAAATCTAATAAAGAATAGGAATTCATCCGAATGGGAAAAGAAGGCCATACCTTCTTTGAGTAACCCTTGAGTTCTTTGCTCACTCCTCCAATTACCGTTTGCCAGGTGACCTCTCGACAAGCCAGCTTGTCGGGGATGAATAAAGGCAGCGCATGAGGGGGAACAGAAGCCCCAAAGACTCTGAAATATGAAAACTATGCCTCCACATACCAATCCACTATGCCACTCAGACCTGTTGCAATGTTGTCCGAGACACGAGGTGGTGGGTGCCCAAAAATGGCGATATACAGGGGTAGCATCACCCAGTTAAAAATCTCATATGTGAACTTTTCTGCTTTATTCTCCCATAGTTTGTCATGATAATCATGCACGGGTTTTTCTTGGACTGGATTCCAAGCCCAACTCATCAAAGGGAATGGTGTCATGGAACATACCGCGTCCATGATATATGCTGACATGAAAAATGAGGATGGTTTCCCACTTGCCTTCTGCTCCCGATACTCTGTGACTCTGTTGGCCAAACTATCTGAGAGCATCTTTGCCCAATTAAAAGAGCAACCTTCTACAACCCGAAACATGAGAGGCACCCATGCGATGTAGAAATGCGATGTGTCTTCTCTCCCAAATAGCCGACATGTCATCATGGCCACATATTTATACTGTGGATCCAAAGAAGTGATAGAATATATGCCCTGGTCATTTGCTCTGAATTTCGTGGCACGCGAAACCCAATCTTTAATCAAACCGGGCATGGTTTTGTCGTACTAGGTGCACTCTTTCTCTTTGAATTCCTCCAGGAACTCGACACCATATGTATATTCAGACGTCAAAGGTAGCTTGTACATGGTTTGTAGATGCTCGAGCCTAAAAGTCCCGACAGTAACTCGCTGGTTGTTCATGATCGTCCTAGTAGGTAAGTCTACGTGGTCCAACGCCCACCGAATCATATCATAATATAGAAACAACCATGGCCTTGTTGCTACTCTGTGCATCCCGGATTGGACGATTATCTTGTACTTGGTGTGTAGATTATCCTTTTCGATGTCATCAGAGTCATCTGAGTAATCTACCAATTCTGCTTGCAGAACATTTGACACAAATGACCAGTCAGGGATCGACTCGACACTTCGGGGTAAAGTATCGGCGACATTATCTGAGCCCTATCCCGCGACTTCAACATTCGCCTTTGCTGCTTTCCGCGGAGCCATGGCCGCAGTTTTCCTTTTCGATCTCCTTTGATAAAACTGTGTATACATGCAGAAAGTAGTTAACTCAGAAAAGATGAGTTCCGCATGCTATGAAAAAATGCATAATGAAACGTATCTCTTGCATATATTTGAAAAAATGGTACCTTTCAAAACAAGCCTGTCAATTTGAAATTAGAAATAAACTTATGCCGTAAAAATCTGATCTTACAAATAGATTTACCTTATCTTCCCATTAATGTCATAAATTTTGGCGGTTTGACGGTCAGTCGAAGTATGGAGAGCAAATAGATACCTCAGAAAACGTGCAAGTCTCAATGCGTGGGACACATCTTGCTTTATTTTAAATTATTAAAACTTAGCAACATTAATAACTTTCTCGTTGTTCGCTGCATCGTGGATTTTCTTTTGACATTTTGAGTTTTCAACTCGCGAGACTGCGAGGACCGATTTTGGCTTAATTAACAATAATCATGATTTGGAGCATTATTAATTTTATAATCAATTTATTTTTCCATATCGCGACTCGGAACTTCGAAGACAAATTTCTGGGAGATTAGTATGCCGAGTCGCGAAACTGCGAGATGGCGATAATTAAGATTCAATTAAGGGGAGGAAAATATTAGATTAGGTGATTAATTAATCATGCTATAATTACATCGTGACTTCGTGAGTCGGGTTTTAGACACCGTAACTTTCTAAAAGATAGTGCCGAGTGGAGAAGCGCCGAGAACAGATTTTAACCATGGTTAGTCTTTTACCAGGGTTAGCCCGAAAGAACTTCGTGTTCTCAGCTCTCGTAGCTGAAAAAATATTAACTCGAACTTTGCGAACGCCGAGGCGCAAAACCCTGACGGCGTCTAAACACCGAGTTAAAATATTTTACCCTAGTTACTGTCTTGAGAGAAAATTTAAAACGACTTTGTTGTTTCGTGACTTGAGACGTGTGAATTCATGGATTATAGTATCTGACCTGCGAGATCCTGAAGTAAAAAAAAAAGAGAGACATTCTTACGAAAGTAGATTTGTTACGAGAGTAGAAAAGCATCGCTGCTTATGTAATAAGGTTGCAGAGTTTTCAAAGTCTCGGGGGAAAAATCAAAAGAACATCTTTAGATTTCAAGTATCAAAAATTGAAAATTGTGAAGGGTAAAAATAAAAAACCATGGTAGCTCCAACAGGTAAAAATCTCCTATGTTGAATATGGGCGATATTCCTACCCCATCTGACAATTCTATTTCATAAGCACTAGTCTCAAATTTTCTTATGATCTTACACGTTCCAATTTTCTTCATTTTCAACTTATTGTATATTCCCCTTGGGAACCTCTCCTTTATCAGGTGCACCAAGACCAAATCTCCCACTTCAAACTGATGTTCTCTCCTATGTTGATCTTCTCTATGTTTATATTCCTGGTTGGAATTCTTTAACCGCTCTTTAATCTGATTGTGGATCTCTTTCATCTCTGTTGCAAAATCCACTACTCGAACACTTTTGAAATCATTCTACTCTAAGTCTCTCAATTCATATACTCCTCTCGGCTTCATTCCATACATAATATGGAATGGGCTCTATCCTTTACTCCTGTTTGGTGAATCGTTGTATGCAAATTCTTCTTGTGGCAGAATTTGATCCCACTGACTGTGATGTTCAGCTACCAAACTTCTCAATAAATTCCCCAATATTTGATTCACTACCTTAGTCTATCCATCTGTCTAAGGGTGATATGCGGAGCTAAAAGATAAATTAGTCCCTAGCTTCTTCCATAGGGTCCTCCAAAAATGACCAACAAACTTTGTATCCTTGTTCGATATAGTACTCCTAGGTAAGTCGTGAAGTCTAACAACTTCTTTGAAAAACAGGTTTGCAATGTGAGTTACATCACTGGTTTTCTAACATGTTATGAAATGTGCCATTTTTGAAAATCTGTTGACTACCACAAAGATTGAGTCAGACCCTCTTTGTGTCCTTGGAAGTCCTAACACAAAATCCATACTTACTGCATCCCACGGCCTCTCTGGTATTGCCAATGGATGATACAACCCTGTATTTTGCCTCTTCCCCTTTGCATGCTGACAAATTCTACATATGTTGACAAATTTATTAACATCTATTCTCATCCCTAGCCAATAACACAAGCTATTCAATTGTGTGAAGGTTTTTTCATGGCCAAAATGTCCAGCCAATCCTCCATAATTCTTTTCCTTCAAAAGATTCTCTCATAGAATTCTTTGGAATACACAACTGATTCCCTATGAATAATAATCCATCCTGAATTAAATATTTAGTCCATTGGCTTCTATCTCTGAGAACTAGATTCTCACATGCTTCATACACCTCTTTAAAATCTGGATCATCTCTGTACATGTCCTTAAGGTTATCAAAACCTAAGGTCTTTACTCTGAACTCCTGCAGAATCAAACATTTTCTGCTCAAAGCATCAACAACTTTGTTAGCAATTCCAAAAATGTGCTTTATAACAAAAGTGAAGTTCTGCATATATTCAACCCATTTTGCATTTTTCTGATTCAATTTTTCCTGTCGAGTTATGAATCGTAAAGCATGGTTATCACTATACAAGAAAAACTCTTTTGGAACCAAGTAATGTCTCCATTTTTTCACTGCCTGTATGACCGCATAAAACTCTTTATCATACGTGGAATATTTCAGCTTTGAATGATTCAACTTCTCACTGAAGTATGCAATCGACCTATTGTCTTGACTCAAAACTGCTCCAATCGCAAATCCACTTGCATCACATCTGACCTGAAATGTTTTACTGAAATCTGGCAGAACCATAATTGGCTGTCCAATTATTTTCTCTTTCATGAACTTGAAACTCTTCTCTTCTTCCTCTATCCAATGAAAAGATTGGTGTATTTTCTTTTCTATGTCCATCATTGGCACAAAAATTCCACTAAAATTTCTAATGAGTTTTCTGTAAAAACTAGCCAATCCATGGAAGCTTATGACTTCAACGATACTCCTTGGTGATGGCCAATCTTTGATTGCTCTTACCTTTTCAGGATCCATGTTCACCTCATTCGAAGAGATCACAAATCCCAAATAAATGAGTTCTTTCTTCATGAAAGATGACTTCTTCAAATTGATCAACAATTTCTCTTGCTGCAATATCCTCATCACTAAAGATAAATGCTTCATATGTTCCCCTTTAGTCTTGTTGAAGATCAATATATCATCGAGATACACGATGACAAACTTTTCGATGAAATCTTTCAAGACTTCATTCATCAATATCATGAAAGTACTCGACACATTCATCAAACCAAACGACATGACAAGCCATTCATACAGTCCTTCATTTGTTTTGAATGTTGTCTTCCATTCATCACCTTCCCTCATTCTAATCTAATGATACCCACTTTTCAAATCAATCTTTGAAAAAAACTTTGCTCCACTCAAGAAATCCATTAAGTCATCCATCCTGGGTAAAGTAAATATATACCTGATGGTGGTTTTGTTTATAGCTCTTGAGTCAGTACACATTTTTGAGCCACCATCCTTTTTCGGACTTAACACTGTTGGTACAATGCATGGAATCAAACTTTCTCTCACCAATCCTTTCTCCATCAAATCTTGAACTTGCTTCTTGACTTCTTAATTCTCCTGCGGCGTCAATCTATATGCTTCTTTGTTTGGTAAACTTTCTCCTAGTATAAGATCAATATGATGGCTTATACTCCTGATAGGTAGCAACAAACAAGGTAATTCATCCACTACTATATTAGCAAACTCTTCCAACAGTTCTTGAGTTTCCTCCAGTAGATCATCTATCTTGGTACTTGTCCGAATGACTCTGAGTTTTCTCACCATAGAAAACTACATGTCTTCTTCTTTCTTGACTTCATCAAGAAGTTCCTTCCCACTCATGAGAAGTATAGTATTTCTCACCTCTGTTTTTACCTCATTGTCCTTAATTGGCAGCAACATATGCATCCTACCATTCTTCTCCAAGGTGTATGTGTTCCTTCTCCCATCATGAACAACATTGATGTCATATTGCCATGGTCTCCGCAACAAAATATGACAAACATCCATGGGAAGAACATCACATAAGATTTCATCTCTATAACCCCCTATCTTAAATTAAGCTAAACATTGTTTAGTGACTATTACCTAATGTCCTTTTTGTAACCACGAGACTCTGTATGGGCTCGGATGTGAAGCTGTCTCCAATTCCATCTTTTCCACCATTTCTATGGAGACTAGATTATCTATGTTTCCAATGTCCACTATCACCTTGCATACCCTATCGTTGGTCTTGCAAGTAGTTCTAAACAAACTGTTTCTTTGGACTGGATTCTCCGCCTATTTCTCTGGCTTTAAGAGAATTTTCCTCATCATTAAATATCTTCCACCTTCTACATCTTCTGCCTCAATATTTTGCCTCTGTGCTTCTGAAATGTGAGCGTCACATCCTCCATATATTTTTCTTTCAGGACATTTATAAGACATATGCTAGATCCACAGACAAAGCACTTTATCTCACCTCCTCTGCCTCTTCCTCTTCCTCTAGCTCGAGGAAAAGTGTTTCTATTGGCATATTGTCTTCCTTGTGAACTTCCTCCTCTTTCAAGGTGAGTCCGAGGTTTCTTTTCTTCATCCTTAGGCTTCTATACCCTGTCCTAGTCAATTACTTTGCCTCTGCTTTGACTTTGACCTCAGCCTCTTTGACCTTGCTTTCTGGCCAATTTCTCTTCAGCCTTCAGGACCATTTGATAAGCACCTTCTACATTCCTTATCGTCATCATGCTAATATCATCTTGAATGTCATATGTCATACCATTCATGTATCTAGAGACCTTTTCATCATCACTTTCTTGATGACCTGCTCTAATGTTTAATCTGTAGAACTCCTTAGTATATTCTTTCACTGTCATTCCCTTTTGTCTCAAGTTCTTCATTCTTCGAAATAGATTAATTTGGTAGTCTCTGGGTATAAATTTGGCTTTCATATTTGTGACCATTCTATCCCATCTTTTGATTTTTTGCTTGCCTTTGCAATGCCTGTCTATTTGCAGTTCATCCCACCATAGTGTTGCATGCCCTTTAAGTCTAGTAATGTCATGTTTAACTTTCTTATCTTCCTCAACATTGTCATGGTCGAAGTATTTATCCAGAGCTCTAAACCAATCTAGTAGCTCCTCAATGTCTAAGTTTCCTTCATACATTGGAATGTCCATTTTTGATTTGGCCCCTATTCTCACAACATCTCTGAATAAACGTTATTCTACAACATCTTTAGCTACAACTTCTTCTTCAGCTCTAGCCTCATTTTCTCTTTCGGCTTCACTGACATCTCCAACGTCATTTGTCTGTCTCTGTGCTATCTCCATTGCATCTAATCGAGCATGAAGATCTCTCATTTCCCTTTCCACAACTGGACCAGGCATTGGCCTATATTGACATCTTCTTGGCGACATTGTTTCAAATCTGTTCCATGCTGAATTTGAATCACAACTTCCCTTCTATTTTCTCTTGCTTACAGAAAACAATTTTTCAAATCTAGGCTCTGATACCACTCTTGATGCAGCACCCTCTGCCTCAGCAAGCTCTGCACGACCTCCCAGTCTTAGGATCGTTCTTAATCTCCCTTCGAGTCTGATTAACTTTTTTATTCCCTGCAGGAATCTCCAACACACAAGTGTTTAACCATAGGTCCTGCCTTGGAGTTACACCTGTGCAAACAAGCACCAAACACCAACTCTTACCCACACGACTGGATGATATGACCAACAGTCTTCGCCCGGAAAGGTAATTTGGGTTTGGCGACTTTGCAATCCCCAATGTGAGTCTCCTTGTCTTGTCAATCCTCAAAGCCCTGAAAGGCTAATGACTCTTTGACTTCTCCCTAGACTTTTCCTGACGTGAACTCTGTCTAAAAACTGGGGCCCAACCAATTCGACACTTCAAAAATTCGTGTATCGGTGAAATTCAATACAACAACTCCTTCACTCAGTAGACAAAATCGCGATAACTTCTCTCCATGAATCAATGAATCTAAGCTCCCCATGATATGACGGTCCTGAGTCAATCAGGATTTCGTGAATCGGGAGTTCACAACTCTTGACTCCAAATCACAACTTCTTTCATGCCTCGAATTCCGAAAGATGAAATATGGGTGCGAGATCAATGAATCTCATTGATCTGGATCCAATGGCCAATGTTCCTCCTGAGCTTCTCAAGCCGAATGATCCTCACCTTAAACCTTCTGCTGACCTATTGGTCCAATGACTCAAGGAACTTCGACGATTCTCCCTCTGAGAATTTCAGCTATCTATTCAGACTTCTCAAGGACTTCTACTCAATTACCTTGGCGTCTTTCCTTCTGACCTTAAGTTCTATGAGGTGACTTCGGACCTTATTCTTCCTTCGAACACTTCAAAGGTTCTAACCCTTCTAAATTTGGACTCTCACTATGACTCCTAGAATCTAAGGAATCCTTTCACGCACACCTTGTGGCATTCAAAATAACCCCTGGTTATTTGACCCCTCGACTTTGTGCATGTATTGCAAGAGAAGTCCTGCAACCTTTCTCCTTGGTTGGTAAAGTCTAATATTTCCACTTGCCTGTGCACACCTTGCATGACCCTGTGTTACACCTGCACTTCTTCCGGTATGATAATAACGGTAACCCTCTTGAAATTTTATGAGATAAAACTCAGACCCTCGTCAACACACTCTATGCGGACCTTCACTGCACTCATTGTAGGATTCCTCAGGATGAGAAACAATTCAAACTCATACTTCTCTTCTCACAGTCTTCATATATTCACCGTGAAATCAAGAGAATTCATACACACATAGCATTGGAAAAAAATGCATAACAGAGAGTATAAACAAAACTGTAAACATACCATTCAAATAGATGTAAACAGTAACCAAGATTACACCATGAAATTAAGTCAAAGCTTTTATATATTAACTCAAATATTCATGTACATGGGTTCTTCTCTGTTATTCTATGCTCCTACTCTCTAGATCTTACACAACTGATACAATGATACAAATGAGGGTGTCTTTTACAATTTTTTTTTCTCCTACTTTACAAGTTATCTAATCTGAAATAAAAGCTACAACAACTTTACATAAATTACAATAAATTCCTCTTTATCCGACAGATGCGAGAAATGCTCATAATCTGTATTACAATCTTCCAAACATAAATGCAAATACGTCCTCTTAGATATTACATTAAATTTTCTATCATTCGAATTCAAAATGTCTCAAAATATGTGCTGGTGCAATTCGAGTTGTCCTTGCCTTTGCGCTTTCTTTGTTGGCTCACCTACAATGCTCTTGCATCAGGAAGCCATGAAAGCCGTCTTTCTTAAAAAGTACCAAGACTACAACAAGAACAAAGAGTCTCGTAGTGAAATATTTGAAATACAACAATTAGAAGATGAGACGCTCGAAGATTATATGGAAAGATTTGGTTATATGTCCCAGAATTCAAAATACCATGACCTCCTAGAGGATGCAATTAGGGCACTTTTCCTTAAGGGAATTTCAGAATAATACCTAGAGATTCTTAACCTGATGGCATCATGTGACATCTCTCATAAACAATTTGCTGAAATATGTGAAATGTGTAAACATTACTCAAGGAGTAGAGCCAAAACAGAGAAGACTGTTCAAGACCCTTACAATAGAAACTTAAAACCAATTAGTTCAGGTAGTATCACGAGAGAAGATATGGGGAACCTTTTATAAAACTTCTAGTCAAACATCTTAAGAAAAATAGGTTCCCAGTTGTATACCCTTAAAATAAAAAAGAAACAGGAGGAGGAAAATGCAACAATGAGCATATATTGCCCAAGATGCAGGAGAAAACATTCCTCAAGGGAATGCCCATTATATAACATTTTCATTTGTAGCTTCTGTACAGAAGACCATGTGATTGAAAAATGTCCATCTATAGGAGTGGATATCCTGGGGAGTCTTCTTATGCACCTAGGAGGCCATGGCAGCCTAGGAACCAACCCACATACCCATATCTACAATCTCAAGTTCCACCCTATTATCAACAACAACAATAGTGGAACTCACCAGGTTGGAAAAAATGGTCTACTCAGTACCAACATCCTTGGTTTCAAGGATGGAGAGGAGGACACAACCAAGGAAACCCTCAAGCTCCACCTATCCCTATCTCCAACCACCCTTATCCTCAGTTCCCACTGAACACTCTGCAGCTTCTGCCAGGTTTTGTTCCACCACCTTTACCTCCTATTCCACAACAACAACCACTACAATATCAAAATACTATCTCCCCAAGACCAACACTATTACTGACACAACCAGTGTTGAATCCAAATAATAAGCCCCCTCAATCTCTTCACAATGTTGATATGTAGGCCTTCCCGACATATGTTATTACTCCTGTTCCATTACAGGAAATTCAATTAAGATCGGGAAAGTTTTTGGAGAGGTAGAGACCTTCAGTAGTCATCCAGGAAGAAGAAGAAGAAGAACCACCAAACAACCCATGGATTCCACTAGGTGGGAAGATGTTATTATCCCAAAGTATCAAGAACCCAAGCTTCCCCAAAATGAACCTTCACAAATTATGAAGGTCCCTCCTTATTCAGACCGATTGGTAATCGAGAAACCTACCACCCGACCAAAATTTGACATTTTTAATGAATTGAAGAATATTGGTTCCAAGGTTCACCTACTTCAAGACATTAAACACATTCCAATCTACAATAAGTTAGTCAAAGAATTGTGTATCAAGAAGCAAGGTAGGAAGAAGAAGGACCCTCCTACAATACACTTGATAGGAGATATTTCCAAATACATATCAGAGCAACCAAAACTAGAAAAGTATGGGAACCCAAGAAACCCCATAGTTACCATAACCATTAATGAGGTCTCCATTGGAAACACTCTCATAGACCTAGGGGCAGCCATCAATGTTATGACCGCTACTACCTTGGAAAAATTACAGTTACAACCTCTTCTTCGGCCTACCCCAACCATTTTGGAATTAGCAAATAAGACTAGGGTTACACCTGAAGGAATTTTAGATGATATCATGGTTACTTTAGCCTCGTGGGAGTACCCAGTAGATTTTCTTTCCATTCACTCAAAGGATCCTGCTAAAATCCATTCCGTCATTTTGGGAAGACCTTGGCTAGCCACAACCAATGCATTTATTGGCTGTAGAGAAGGGGAAATGACCATCTCAAATGCTCTCTCTATCCAGAAGCTCACCATTTACCCTCCAACTCAACCTATTATGGAGAATATATGGTGGCTTGAATGTCCATATGAGAATGAAGAGTGGGAAGAACCTGTATTGCCAAGTGACCATGCATGGGCACTTCAGGAGCACACAACAGAAAATGTGCTAAACCAATTTATTTTTGCTATCACATGTGTGGATTTTTCATAGTCTTTTCCCCAATTTGAATACATGTTTGGGGATTAATTTCAAGAAAAATTAGACCCATCCATTTTGTCTTCGACATCTTTTATTTTCGAGATAGATGAGTCTTCCATGTCTTATACTATTCCCTACGAGATTAGTCCAGGGAAAGTTTTACATATAAAATTTGGGCTAGATGCAGACCAACAGAAACAATTAGTAGATATCCTTAAAGAACAATCAGGAGCATTTTCCTGGGAATACACTGACATGAAGGGTATAAACCCCAACACATGCATCCATCACATATATACCCAGGGGGAAGTAACACATGTTAGGAAACCCCAGAGAAGGATGAACCCAACACTTAAATATATAGTCAAGGAGGAGATCCAAAAGTTGTTAAATGTCAGATTTATCTATCCCATATCCGACAGTAAGTGGGTATCTCTGCTTGTAGTGGTTCCAAAGAAAGTGACTGGGAAATGGAGAATTTGTGTTGATTTCTGGGAACTCAACAAAGCCACTCCGAAGGAATACTTTCCTCTCCCTTTCATTGATGAAGTTCTAGATACCTTGTCTTGAAAGAAGTATTTTTCCTTTCGAGATGGGTACAATGGGTACAATCAGATTCTTATAGCACCCAAGGACTAGGATAAGACTACCTTTACTTGTCCTTAGGGAACCTATGCCTATAGGGTCTTACCATTTGGATTGTGTAATGCTCCTACCACATTTCAACGAGCAATATTAAGGATATTTGTCGATCTTATTCATGATTGCAGGGAGATATACATGTATGACTTCAGATTCTATGGAAACACTTACCAGGAAGCCTTAGACAACTTAGAAAAATTTCTCATCGGATGCCAGGAAATGAACCTATCCCTAAGTCATGAAAAATGAAAAATGTTGTTAACTGAAGGAGTGGTTCTAGGGAATCATGTTTCCTCTAAAGGGATAAAAGTTGATCTTGCAAAGATTGAGGTCATCATCAGACTTCCACCCCCCAAGACTCAGAAAGAGGTGAGAATATTTCTTGGACATGATGAATATTACCGATGGATTATTGAAAATTTTACAAAGATTGTTGCACCTATGTTTGGATTATTAATAAAAGATATTGATTTTGTTTGGACTAAGGAGTGTCAAACTGCCTTTGAAACCTTGAAAGCTAAGCTGTCTGTGGCACCAGTTCTTAGAGGGCCCAATTGGACTCTCCCATTTCATATATCCACTGATGACTCTGACACCGCAATAGGAGGGTTATTAGGGAAAAAAGAGGATCAATAGTCCTATTCCATTTATTTCGTAAGAAAGAACTTGTCCTCTGCCAAGTTGAACTACGCAGTCACCGAGAAATAATTATTGGCAATTGTTCATGCTATTAAAAAGTTTCATCATTATGTTATAGGTTATGAAGTATTCGTACATACAGATCATTCCTCCATTATATTTCTCATGAAAAAACCCATAACTAATGGCGGAGTGACCAGGTGGCTTTTGTTATTGAAAGAATTTAATATCACTAAGATTGACCGACCTGGAAAGGATATTGTAGTAGCTGATTTTCTTTCCTGAATAAAAAATGAGGATGATGATATCCCTGTAAATGATAGTTTCCCAGATGAGAACCTATTTTCCCTTTCTATCAATACTCCATGGTTTGCAGATATGACAAACTATCTGGCCATTAGAAAGTTATTGTCTCATCTGTCACCTCATGAAAAGAGGAAAATTATTACACAGAGTGCTAATTACTCTTGGGTTGGTAATGAAATTTTTTTTCATAGGTCTTGATTTGATTATTCATAGATCTGTCTGAGAGGATGAGGTACCTAAAATACTACAAAGTTGTCATGATGGACCATATGGTGGCCATTTTTCTGACAAACGTACAACATATAAGGTGTTACATTCAGGTTACTATTGGCCTAGCATTTTCAAAGATGTTGCCAAGTATGTGAGAAGTTGTGATAGTTTCCAAAGGATAGGAAGACCTACATCAGCTGAAGAAATTCCTTTTCATGCCCAAGTTATGATAGAACCCTTCGAAAAATGGGCCCTCAACTTTGTAGGACCATTTTCACCCATGTCCCATAAGAAGAACTATATTTTGGTTTGTACGAACTATGTCACCAAATGGGTAGAGTAAAAAGCCCTATTCAGGGCTACAAAGAAGTCTGTTGTCGAATTTATCTATGAAGACATCTTTACCCCCTTCGGTGTCTCTCATGAAATTTTTACCGACCAAGGCACTCAATTCACTTCCAAGATGATGAAAGAGCTAACAGAGAAATATGGGATTAAACACCATAAATCTTCTCCATACCACCCGCAAGCCAATGGCTAGGTAGAATCCACAAACAAGGTTCTGGAAGCCATATTGACCAATAATGTTCAGTTACATCACCAATATTGGGCTGATAGGATCCAAAAAGATTTGTGGGCATACCAGACTACCTAGAGGAATACCACTGGGCATACCCCTTATGAGTTAGTGTACGGGAAACAAGTACTTTTACAAATAGAATTCCAAGTAAGGACCTTTCGTATTGCTGCAGAATTAGGATTGAAACTGGATGAGGCTCATAAGCAATGAGCCCTACAATTGAATGAGCTGGATGAAATCAGACAATATGCCATCCAACGGAAAATATTAGTCCAAAACCAAAGGAGCAAGTGGCATGAAAAGTTTATTAAGAAGAAACACTTCCAACCTGGTGATTGGGCTCTGTTATTTGATTCCCGATTCAAAACCTTCAAAGGAAAAATCACCACCCGGTGGTTGGGCCCTTACGAGGTAGACACTATATATGAAAATGGAGCTATAAAAATTAAAACAATTGATGATGGACAAGTCTCCTTTCTAGTAAATGGACACTTACTAAAATTTTATTATAAGCCCATTTCCAAAGAGGATTTTCTACAGGTCATGTCAATTGAAAAGGCATTGGCCTTAGTGGATGGGGAAGTCCCCCTTGTTCTTGAAATTTTTTCTGAATCTCCTACTCTATATATGTAAATATTTTTTGAATTTTGTTAATAAGGAAATTCCAGAGATTTATGTAAGTATTTATTTCACCAGGAGTACACAATTTCAAGGATCTTTCTTCAAAAAAATTGTTACACTTGAATTTTGTGTCTTCTAAAGCATCAAATGAATATTGATTTACTATAATTAAGCCATATTTTTGCAAAAATTCTCATTTTTTAAGGCATTCTAAAGAATTTTCTCTTGAAACTCTTCACCACTGTATAAGGAAATGATACCATAACTAGCAAGCCTAGAGGTCTCTTGTACAGTTTTTCCCAAGAAACTTGATTAAGTGAGTCAAGTGTATTTATCAAAGAGTAACAAGGAGGTCTAATTAGAGGTTAGTCATGGAAACATCACAATAATTACAAAAGAAGAAAGTGAGTTGAGCCTAGAGATACCTTTATGTTCTTTCTCAATGGTACCATCCACTACACACTAAATAGCTTGATTATATCATATCTTTAGATAGGCCACATCCACTTAAGTACCCCTTACATCAAGACAATCACTAAGTAATATAACATAAATTCATCCTCTAACATAAATAGCATACGAATTGAAAAAAGAAAGAAAAAGTTGTTTTCAGAGTTGTCCCCCCATCTTCTTGCATAAAGCAATCTTATACTAAAATCTTAAAATATGGAGGGCTAGTCTTTGAGGGTGTAAGAGGCTAACCCACCTGGATACTGAACAAGTTTGCTGGCATCGGGTACCAGCCTATGGTATGACTAGGTAAAACTGCCAGAGCACTGAACATGCTTTCTGGCAGTGGGGCCTTCTACCTAGCGAGGATGGTAATATGACAAAAAATAAATAATAAATTTAAACTTATCCTGATGTACGACATTACTTGCAGACAAGACTGACATGAAGTATGTGTGGTTAAGCTAAGGTTAATGAACTCCATAGACTTTCCATTGGGAAATAACTCTTAGAATATATTGAAACTATATTTCCTACCTCTTCTTATCTATATATAGGATCTCTTATCCTATAGGTAGGGCCATCTTCTAACCGTCTCGTCAGACGAATCTGTGAAATTTATCTTTACACTTGACATACTATAAATAGTCAACTATTGGGGGATATTGACTAGTTTCCTATACTTTTGATTATGAGCTGTCACAATACTTAGGTGTGGGGGAGGGGTTCATGAGATGACAAATGATCATTTCCTAAGAGAAATAAATCTTTGCAAGAGTTTTTATATTATTTCCATGACACGGGTTATTACATTAATAGTCATTTTATTTTTGAAGTGCTAAACTCTTGTGTGCTATATATTACTAAACATATACTTAACAGACCACTCTTTATCATTTTATCTTTCATTACAAGTTGTACATTGTAGGTGTGACAATACATGTTTTATGCTTGCTATAACCTATTCATTGTAGGTTTGACATTATATGTCATATGCAAGAGGATTGAGTGAGCATGATGGAAAGATTAACAACAAGGGAGCATTCTGCCGCTGCTCATTAAAAACTATGATTGTCAAAAACACTTCAAATTTGCAGGCTATCCATTATAAGAGGTGCAAATGTACTTAACATAGAGGTACCGTATGAGGTGCCATATGAAACTCCGTATGAGGTTCTGAACAAAGTACCATATGAATTACACACCAGTAACTGTCCTAGATTCTAGGTAACTAGAAATCAATTACATTCAATTGAATTGGTTGCAGGAAATTGATTGAAGATGCTTTCTATGTTTATGATCAAATTTCCAAGTCAGAAGACTTGGGCATTCATCTAACTATGCATCATTACATTGCCCCCCAAAAAGAGCCTTCGAATTCGAAAATTCCCACACATGGAAGCTCATGTGCACATGTCTGCAACTTACTCCACCATGGGCACATTCAAATTCGGGCTAGGCAACCATTATCTCAATTCTCCCTTGCCATTTGCTTTGCCTTGCATTAAAAAATCATGCCCAGCCTCTGCCATTTCTTCCCCTGTTTGAATTACGCTCGGCCCATACCCAATTCATGCCATCTCTTGGCCCATTCGTGCCCTTTCCTAGTGAATTTTGTCTCTACTACAATGCCTAAGAGGTATGAACCCTCTTCCTATGAGGATATTTTTTCCATTCACAAATTTGCACAATGAAGAGAGGTGTTTTTGCGTGCAGGCTGGGGGCCATTTTTGTCTAACTTGCAGGGCCATGATGATGGCCTCTCCATGCAATTTTCCTTTGGTTTCGATGGGAAGAAAACATGAATGGGGTTTCTTTCCTTTGAGGTCTCAGAAGAGTCCATTGTTTCAGCCACGAATCTTCCAAGAATGGGAGATAGGTGGTTCAAAAACCACCAACTGCCATGCTCAAGTTATAACAGGGTGTTTAAGCCTGGATTCAATAATTTTTCAGGAGAAAAAGGATATTCTAGGGAGTGGATAAAGGTGGAATTGATCAACCCGCTCATCATCATCACAAGGTTGATTACATGCAAAGGTAGATACTCCACTTTCAAAGCTTGTCATTTTAGATTGTTGGCTCATTTTCTGTTCAACAAACCTTTGAACTTCCCCTTCTATTTTTTGAAAATCTTGGAGAAGATGTCCTCTCAAGTGAGGAAGAATGTGACTAACACCCACAATAGTCTCTTTCACCATGGATTGATCAAAATCCTTGTTCTAGCCGAATTAGAGAAACAAGGGAAAACTTAGGATGCCTTTATCTATCAATTTGCAAACCCTCACTTGACAATTAAGACCAGGAAAAATCCACTTAGCCTAAGAACTATCTCTCCATCCAAGCCTCGCTCTCCAAGAACTCCAACCCCCCTTCTACAAACCCTCTCTTTGCCAAAATAATACAAAAATATTGTTGATATCCCTACTTCCTCATTGGGTAAAAATACGAAGAGAAAAGACCAAAAGAAGCCTATTGTTAACCCCCAATGCCTTCAATCTCTCTTCATCCCATACCTAAAAAACTCCAAGAAGTAATTCAACAAGAATTTCCCATCATTCACACAAATAGGAGGGGAGCCAATCAATTTGGTAAAGGACCCTTTCAAAAGAGTACCCAGAGCACAAGAAAAAAACCTTATACAAAACCTCCGCCTACTTCAGATCCTATCCAAGTGTCCTCTGAACTTGAGAGCCCTCACATGAGACTTAGGGAAGTTTATGTGGATGGATTAGAGCCACAAAGAAAGATAAAATCAGAACCTACCTCTCCTTACCAATCCCCCATCACTCCTACATCACCCATGCCTACTCTAGATCCTAAGAATGATAGATTGTCCACATCCCTCAAAGGATCTAAGCTTCCCTTAGAGATCATTGATTCTGCCCAGCCATTGAGAAGCTACAAAAAGAAAACCATCAATTTCTCCAACAGTTGGAAGAAAGGAAGGCAATATTTACACACCTTCATCATGATAATACAATCCTTCAAGCAAAGGTTAACTCCCTTCACCGATTGGCTGATGAGATGACCAAATCCAACCACATCCTTAGAGCACAATTGAAGCAACACAAGAGGCACAAGGCAAATTCTTCACAACAAGAAGGAGAGGCTTCCAAAGTTGTTCTTCCTCAGCAAGCCTAGTCACGAGGGGTAATTTCTTTTTGTTTGTAGTGAGACTTGCAAAATAGTAAGTGTGGGGGTAATTTTGGGCCTGAGATATGATCAATTTTATGACAGTTATTAGACACTTTTTCCAAATGTACATATGTGTTTTTCATGTTTTGGAGAAGCTTTTTGAAGAATTTTGTGCTAAAACGGTATGATCTACACCAGGTATGTATGATTCATGTTTAATGTTGATATTGAGTATAATTCATCACGTTTTTATGTTTGCAAGGATCTAATTCATGTTTTTTGGTGTTACAGGGAAGAAACACATCACATTTGTGCTTTTGACTCTTAGTCCAACACCCCTTCCAGTACTTGATCCGACACTTCGTCCATCACTACTTCTTGCACAAAAATGGTGGGTGATTTGGAGGTTATCGTATTGGCGGCAAATGGTGGGCGAATCAGGGACATGGGATTTTCTCGTTATTTCCCCCTCCAACTACTGAACCCTTGACAACTTAGTTTAATTTGTTAAGTAGGGCGATTATTGGCTCGCTCTATTTCGACAGTTAGGGCACCATTAATGCAATTTTCCAATTTTAGAAGTGGTTCGACCCTCCTGTGGTCGACCACTTGGTCTGTAAATATTATAAATACCACCGTGGTGGTCAGATAGAAGTTAAGTAGTAGAAGAACCAATGTATTGGAGAGAAACACGATTTTACTCTGTTTTGCTATTTTTCATTGCCAGATTATATAAAAATTGTGTTTTTGAGTTTTAATGGTGAAATTGATTTGCTGAGTTCGTGGTGTGCCTTTAGGAAGTGACCACGACTTGTTGGGGGGGCCACCAACAGTATGGTAACTTTTCTTTAAGTTGTTCATGTATTTTATATTTTAGATGCCTCTTTTTTATTTCTTGTACATGCATTGTTATTTTTCCTTTGTTAATTAATTTGTTGTTGTAGTTTAATCATTTTAACTCTCTTTTTTAGGTTAGTATGAAGGCTTGTGTTAGTATGCATTGATCTTGTAGTTAGGAACGAATTTGTAAATTCATAGACTAACCCCTTGTGCAATTAGATATTAGATTGTGTTTTATTTATGCTTTTAGAATTAAGTTTAAAAGAGAATTTGAAATAGAATAGAACAAAGTTTTATTTCATGTCTTCTTTAACAAGGATTTGATGGATGGATAGGATTAGTTTTAGTTTTTAATTATAGATTGGTTATTCCATTTTTATATGGATCTTTCTTAACTAGTTGTTAGTTAATGTATTCGTTAGTTTAATTTTTATACTTCATGCTTTAATTTATGTTTTAAGCATTTTCCTTATTACATTTTGAATTGTTAAGATAGAGATAACATAGTTTCATTTTATGTACTTTCTTTCCTAGAATTAGATTGCAATTCCAATTCTTAGTTAATGGTTGAATCTACTTATGAATTATTCTTACATATCATAGAAGTATACTTATAATCTCGTTATATTGTTGATGGTTAATAATTCCATGAATATGCAGGGTAATTAACATTTTTCCGTAATGGCTAAATTCTCATTGGATTATTTAATCCATACCTTTCGCTTTTCTATTGAGATCAATGCTAAGCTTATACCGCTTGAATTATCCTTTGTTGTTAAGTGCCATCGAGATATTATCAGACACCAAAGACATTCACACAACCGCCAACACTATATTTGAGTTTTCATAAGTTAAAAGATAGTTTCCTGCTTTCATAGATCAAAAGATATAATTTCTTGCTTTCATAGATGGTTTTATTACTGTTGTAGGATAGATAGTCTTTTGCTTTGACAGGTTAAAAAGCAATTTGCTTATCCTAGATTAAAGGTTAGTTGTTAGTCCTTCTTGATTTCAATTAAATAGATTTCCTTTTATGAATTAGAAATAGTTTTGAAGTTTGAATTAAGAATATAGTTCACTTGCCTCTTAGGTTAGATAGTTGTTCAATGAGAAGTCTTAATTATTTTACTTGCAGTAGAAGTTATCTTAGGGTAGTTAGTTGTTCACTTCCTTTAGTAGGTTACTTTCTTACTTGTTTATTCTTTCTTTGATAGTATAGTTGCTTGTTTATTTACTTGCTTTCATAGGGTAGTTGCTCATTGAATTTAGGTAGGCAAGTTAAAGTAGTTTTCTTTTGTTATTTTCTTATCGTTATGCTTAATAGTTTCTTTTGCTTATTGTCATGAACTAGTTTGCTTCAAATAGGGTTTTCACTTCTTTTCTTAGAACTATCCATCGATCCTTGGTCCAAAATTACTTAGGTTACATAGTTTAAATTTGCTTAGTAGGGTTTTCTCATTAGATAGTTTTTCTTGAATAGATTAGCCTTAGATAGCCACTTCCTTAGTTAGACTATACTACTATCATCCCTTCTACCTTTGGCACATATTTTTCTACAAATATAAGTTTACTTACCCCGGGTTGACAATTTAATTGAGGGTTTTTAGTGTGTTTTTAGTGCATATCGAACACCCATCAAGTTGGACAATTTTAGTCAAGATAGTTTCCAATACTTTGTTTGTTGATTCCACTTGGCCATTAGCTTGTGGGTGGTATGGAGAGGACTTACAATTCTTTATCCCATACTTTTCTGTTAATTCTTTCATCATCTTAGAAGTAAATTGTGTACCGTGGTCTATGACAATCTCACGAGGAACACCAAAGAGGGTAAAATATATTCATAAATAAACTCAACAACAGATTTTTCAGTAGCCCTAAACAAGGATTTTTCCTCTACCCACTTAATGACATAATTTGTGAAAAGAAGAATATAGTTCTTCTTACGAGAAATGGGGGAAATTGGTCCTACAAAATCAAGGGCCCATTTCTCAAAAGCTTCTATCATAACCTGGGTATGTAAAGGAATTTCATCAGTTGATGTGGGTTTTCCTATCCTTTGACAATTATCACAACTTCTTACATATTTAACAACATCCTTAAAAATGCTAGGCCAATAGTATCCTGAATGTAAAACCTTGTATGTTGTATGTTTATCAAAAAAATGTCCACCACGTGTTCCATCATGACAAATTCGTAGGATTTTTTCTATCTCATCTTCCTGGACACATCTACGAATCATCAAATCTGGTCCACTATGGAAAAGGTCATGGTCGACCGATGAGTAGTTAGCACTTTGTGCTAGAATTCGATGCTTTTCATGAGGTGACAAATGAGATGGTAATTTCCTAGTGGCTAAGTAGTTTGCCATATTTGAAAACCATGGATTTTTGACAAAAATGGCGAAGAGATGCTCATATGTAAAACTATCATCAACATACATACTATCATCTTCATGATTAATTCGAGAGAGAAAGTCAGCTACTAAGTTCTCTTTTCTTGGTCGGTCAAGGACATTAATATTAAACACTTGTAATAAAAGGATCCACCTAGTTACTACACCATTGGTAATAGGTTTTTTCATGATAAATCTAATGGAAAAGTGATTCGTATGTACAAAGACCTCATATCCTATGATGTAATGGCGGAAATATTTGATGGCATGGAGGAATTATAAGAATTCTTTCTCATTGACTATATAGTTTATTTCAGTAGGAGTCAAGTTCTTACTTACAAAGTAGATGGCATAAGTTTGTTGGTATTATTTTTGTCCTAACACTCCTCCTATTGCAGTGTTAGAGGCATCAATAGATATATGGAATGGAAGGGTCCAATTGGGTCCTCTAAGAAATGGTGCCACAAATAATTTATCTTTTAAAGTTTCAAAGGCAGCTTGAAAAAGGTCATTCCAAAGAAAGTCAACATGCTTTGTAAGCAATCCAAACATTGGTGCAACAATTTTTGTAAAATTGTCAATGAATCGTCGGTAGTATCTGGCATGTCCAAGAAATATTCTCACCTACTTTGGAGTGTTTACAGGTGGGAGTTTGAAAATTACCTCAATCTTAGCAAGATCCACTTTAATCCCTTCGGATGAAACATGATGCCCTAAGACTACTCCTTCAGTCAATAAAATTTTACACTTCTCATGACTTAAGGATAAATTCATCTATTGACATCTAATGATAACTTTCCTCAATTTATCTAGGATTTCTTGAAAAGTCTTACCATATACTGTAAAATCGTCCATATACACTTCCACACAGTCATGAATGAGATCAACAAATATCCCTAATACTACGTGTTTAAATGTGTCAAGAGCGTTACACAAACCAAATGATAGGACCCTATAAGCATAAGTGCCCCAACGGAAAGTTAAATTAGTCTTGTCCTGATCCTCGAGTGATATGACAAATTGATTGTATCCATTATATCCATCAAGGAAGGAAAATTATCATTTTCATGACAAGGTATCCAAGACTTGGTCAATGAAGAGAAGAGGAAAATAATCTTTAAGAGTGTTCTTATTAAGTTCCTGGAAGTCAACATAGATTCTCCATTTTCTAATTACTTTGTTTGGAACCACTACAATTGGGGATACCCATTTTCTATTAGAAATTGGATAAATAAAATCGACATTCAATAGTTTCTGTATTTCCTCCTTCACTATATCTTTTAGTGTCAGATTCATCCTTCTCTGAGGTTGCCTAATAGGTGTTACTTATTCCTCGGTATATATATGATGAATGCATGTGTTAGGGTGTATACCCCTCATATCGATATATTTCCAGGAAAATTCTCTTGATTGGTCCTTAAGGGCGTTCACTAATTGTTCTTGTTGATCTAAAACTAATCTGGAATTGATATGTAGGAATTTTCTAGGACTATTCTCATAAGGAATAGTGTAGGATATGGCAGATTCATCTATCTCAAAGATAAAATATGTTGAATACAAAGTTGATGGGTCCAATTGTTCTTTAAATTATTCACTAAACATATACTCAATTTGAGGAAAATATTAAGCAAAATAAACACATGTGATTGTAGAAATGAATTGATTTAACACATTTTTCATTGTCTGCTCTTGAAGCGACTAGGAGTAATCACTAGGAAACACGGGTTATTCCTAGTTTTCGTTCTCATAGGGACATTCAAGACACCATAGATTCTCTATAACAAGTTGAGCTGGTGGGTATATCGTACGTTTCTTCATAGAAATCCCATTAGAGATAGTCATTTCACCTTCTCGACAACCAATAAATGCATTGGTTGTAGCCAACCAAGGTCTTCCCAAGATAATGTGATGGCCTTTAGTAGGATCCTTTGAATTAATTACAAGGAATTCTACCATATATTCCCATGATGCTAATGTGACTATGATATCATCCAATATCCCCTCAGGTATAAATTTTATTTTATCTTCCAATTCCAAAATAGTTGGCGTAGGTTGAAGGAAGTGTTTCAACTGTAATTCTTCTAAGGTAGTGACATTCATAACATTAATGGATGCCCCTAGGTCTATGAGAGTATTTCCAATGGGAATCTTATTAATGGTTATCGTTACTACTAGATTCCCTGGGTTTGCATAGTTTGTGACCCTACGCTGCTCCAATATGTATTCAGACAATTCCCTTATCATATGTACTATTGGAGGACCTTTCTATTTCCTACCTTTCATTTTGATACACAACTCCTTGATTACCTTACTGTAAATTGGGATATCTTTTATTGCTTGTAACAGGCGAATTTTGACACAAATATTTTTTAATTCATTTATAATGTCAAATTCTGCTCGAACTGTTGGTTTTTTTATTGCTAATATCTCCGGATAGGGAGGGAATTTTATAGTTTGCAAAGATTCACTATGGGTAAAATTTTGTTCTTGATATTTGGGAATAATAAGATCTTCCCACTTAGTGTCATCTGTGGGCTAGTCAGGAGTTTCATCTTCTTCTTGTTCCTAGATGACTACTGAAGGTTTTTGTTTGTCCAAAACTTTCCCTGACCTTAGTTGAATCTCATGTAATGGAACAAGAGAAATAACATATGTCAGAAAAGTTTGCAACTCAAAATTTTCAAGAGGTTGAGTTGGTTTATTATTTGGGTTAGGAACTAGTTGTATTGGTAATAATGTTGGTCTCGAGGAATTTTCATTTTGAAATTGTTGAGGTTTTTGTGGAATAGGAGGTAAAGGTGGAGGGACAAAACCTGGAAAAAATTGTTGAATATTTGGTGGAAACCATGGATAAGGATGCGTGGGCATAGGAACAACTGGAATCTAATTGTTTCCCTGGGTATGTCCTCCTCTCCATCCTTGTAGCCAAGGATGGTGTGAAGCATATTGTGGAGACCAAATTTTCCAATTTGGTAAGTTCCATTGTTTTGGTTGTTGGTAATAAGGTGGAGCTTGAGGTGGTGGATCCTGGTACATAGGATGACTTCTAGGATTCCATGGCCTTCTAGGTGCATAAGAGTATTCCTCGGGATCTCCACTCTTATAAATAGATAATAAACCAGGACGTGATGGGAATTTTTCAGTTGGATGATCTTTAGTACAGAAGCCACAAATTGAAATGTTGTCTAATGGGCATTCCCTTGAGGAATGCTTTCTTCTACACCTTGGACAAAAGATGCACATCACAACATTCTCTTCCTCATGTTTCTTATTAGTATTTAAAGTGTCCAATTGGGAACCTATTGTACTTAAAATATCAGGTTTAAAGCTTTCGAACAGGTTTTCTATTTCTATCCTTGTGACTCCACCATAAATAAATCCCTTTGTGTTTCTACTATAGGGATCTCGAACACCCTTTCCAGTTTCCACCTTGCTTCTTAAGTAGTTTCTACACATGTCACAAATATCAACGAATGGTTTGTGGGAGATATCTTTTGATGCCATCAGATTAAGTGTTTCCATATATTCTTCCAAAATTCCTTTAAGAAAAAGAGTTCTGATTGCATCGTCTAGAAGGTCATGATATTTTGATTTTTGTGAGATATAGGAAAATCATTCCATGTAATCTTCAAGACTCTCATCTTATAATTGTTGAATTTTAAATATATCACTACGATAATCTTTATATTTCCAATAGTCTCGATATTTCCTAAGGAATATGGTCTTCATATCTTCCCAATATCTGATACTAGACTCTCTTAATCCCATGAACCATCTAAGTGTGGAATATTTAACAGTGGTAGGAAATAGTTTTAATTTTTTAGCATATTGCAAGTAGTTATAACTTCTGCACAAGATGTCAAACTCAAACAGAAAGGTGTCTGGGTCCTCACTGCTCTTACCATAAAAGGTAGGTAGTGTAGAAAGTGGAATGCTCTTCATATTAACATTCTATGTGGTATCCAAAATTGGAAACCCAGAAGTGGTTTATGTCTGGTTTCCTACTTCTTCTCCCTCATCATGTCTCACATGATTCTGATCCTCCTAATCATCCATACTGGTCTGATTCCCAAAAATAGAATACCTTAGTGGTTTTACTCTTGGAGATAATGAGGCGTCCCAAGGTTCTTTTTCAGGAGAGATATTTCTCCGATTGGAAAAATTATCTACTATTTGGTTGTTAGGGATTTTTATTGAGCCCATTGAAACTATTGGTTCAGTAGTTGTAGTTTCAAGTTGTGACACAACTATATTCGTTGAACTTCCAAATAAGGAAATCACCTATTCAAGTTCATTGATATCTATAAATTTAGAATCCCTTGATGATGGTAAAAAGGAAAAGGTTTTTTTGGATGGTTTTGAGGAAGGTTTGAGTGGTTTTACCTCCCATCCTACTATTGTTGGTGTCTCAACTTATGTTCTATGGTTTCCCCAGTTTTTGTCTCTTTTGAAACGTTTTTAGATTTTTGGGTTGAGTTGTCTCCTACTTTCACTTTTTGATACCATTTTGCAGAGTTTATAGATGGAGTGTTCCTTCCTCCAAAAATGTTAGAAGGAACTTTGTTCAGAAGTTTTGGATTGGCTTTAATATATATACCCTTTGGGTCCCTATGTTTGTTCATGAAAGAGACACAAAAATAAAACTACCATTGGGTTTGGGGAAAATCTCTATAACATATGCGTAGGTTCTTCCCTCTCGTCTTAAAGTTCCCTCGCCAAAAAACTATTACTAATACTTAGAAATAATCTTCTTCTTAATTGTTTTCTACTTTGGACAACTCCCCAAAAATGTCTCCAAAAATGATGGGTAAACTATATGTCTTAATTTCCCTCAATTAAATTATCAACCAGGGTAAGTAGACTTAGAGTTGTGATAGTATGAGTCAAGGTAGAGAAAGGAGTAGCTACTTGTGAGGTTTGGAAAGTGAATCTATCTAGGAAAAAGGAAATTTTATCCTAGGGATTGGTGCTTTATTTACAATTCTAAAAATATTATGAACAAGCTTAACTCAGTTTATACAGTGAGCTTTACTTCAAATGTACAGAGTAATATACAACTGGGAATGGTAAATTCATTATTATAAGTGAACAAATATTGAATAAAAGAAAAATAGATTTCTTTAAGAAAAATCTATAATTATGGACAGTGAACTCATAAAAACAAGTTATCTTTCAAAAGAAATTCTTTACAGTGAAATCTATTCTTAAAACATTTGTTCATAGACTCACAATTACTTCTATTCTACCACTTCATTTACACTAGTCTGACTGAATGAAAGTAAAGATCATCATGATGACATTCAAATGTAATGGTTATGTCTACAATGGCGAATTATCTCACGATGGAATCTTAACACTACTGATAATTCAAGCAGAATCAATTCGATGTTAATTTCTACAAAGATATGCATAGTTTGAATAAGACAGTCTATGGAAATATTTTCCATTAAGGAAATGTTAATTGATTGGATACACATTCTTATAATCAATATAGTCTATAAGCATTGCTCAAAAGAGATTTTAAATCAACACTTACTCTATCACACTAATACTAGAAATATTCTATACAGAGCTAACAATTTATGAAGACCTACGAGAAGTAATTGGAAACTATATCTTAATGGAGCCTAGATGACTATTATGTACATTGTCTAGATAACCAATCTGCACATTAACCTAAAGTTTATAAAATGAGAAAAGACAACTTGTATATAATTTGAACAGTTAGATGACTATGAGCATATACACATTAGTAAAACATAACCTACATAAAAGATGTCATATATCTATATCTATATCTATATCTATATCTATATCTATATCTATATCTATATCTATATCTATATCTATATATATATATATATATATATATATATATATATATCAAAGAATGGACAAATAAATATTTATGTATAGACAACTACAAGTAACATGTAAGTTATATTGAAAGCACGAATTCAAAAAACGACCCGCACACAAACATTATATGCACAAATGTGAAGATATAACAAATAAACAAGACACACAGACCACTGGTCGGCCCCCCAAGTAGTCCTGGTACTACTCCAGTTTAATAAAAAATAATGAACAACACATTATCTTATATTAACAGTAGAATCAATTTCACATAGGCGAATTCAAAATATTGATTAGATCATATCCGTTTTTGGTCTCAGAGAGAGTTCCAATATTTATAGAGTTTTATTCATAGCTGAGAAGTCGACCACTGAAACAGTTGACACTCTCCTACAACATAAACGAATTAAAAATTAATAACAGACAATATCTTCTTAAAAACTCATGTGCTCAAATTAGAGGTCGAATGCAACTGTTCAAATCAAATTAATGAGTTCTATAGCTGGAGAGATCGAACATGTACAAAATCCATGTTATTCGCCAAGAAGAGCCCATCGATATACCAACCCACAAATGCATTGTGCTTCGATGTTATATCCCTAAAATTCCCTACTCATGCATACATGGCATTGGCCTTCTTTCTTACATAATTTTCCAAATCATTGTTGAGAAGCTCTACTTAAAAAACCAATTTTTAGAGAAGGTATGTGCCCTACACCACTATTTCCCACGTACATACATTTGCTACATGCTAGGCATCCTACGTACATATTCATGCTACACACTAAACAACCCACATATACTTCCAAAAGTTGCAAAATTTAAAAATTTGTAAGGGATTTGGTGGAATTTATAGGTTATTGAAGGTTTCCCAATTAATTCACCTGCTATAGCCCATGCCTCAACTGAATAACCATCCTTTTGTCATATAAATGGAGGTATTTGGGTCTCATTTCTCAACCAAGCATTAGAACGGTGAAACTCTACCCAATTTTACTTCCCTTCCTTGCTCAAGCATTTGCAACCTTTTGTAAGTTATTGCCTCAACTTTCCCTCTTCAACCCCTTTTCTTCCATTCAATCCATTCCCTTTCCTTGAAGTGATTAGTATATTGTCAGAAGAATCTTATTGAAGGTACACTTGGAGCATTGTAAAGAGGATCCCAGACCAAGTTCGCAGAATGGTGGCCAACAAGGATTGTAAGATTCAGTCTTTGTTTAATGAATACAATAATCTATTTTCCCTGTCCCAAATGATGATGTTTTATGTATTTTCTTTGATTTACACATAACATTCAATATCTAGCCCTAATTTATGAATAGAAATAACATGCTTGTATCCTTGTTTTCCTAGTCTTGGATGCAGGTCAGCTTTGGGAGGAGACTTGCAGTCTTTGGAGATATAGATATTGAGGAGATCATCACCAGACATTGGATAAAAGGTAAAGTTGTCGATCATCTTTTCTACTTCCTTCGGTTCATTTATTTTCATATGTTTATGGTAGTGTAGAAACTTGATTGAATTTAAGAGGTAATTTTCTCTATCTATATCCTAAACTCTGGTATAGTTATAGGAGGATTTTCTCGCTAGAAAAATTGGCGACCATTCTGGGGATTCTAAATAGGGTTTTAGGGAGGTTTTTGGGTTGTTGATTGGTTTTTTGTTTTCCTTTTGAATTTCAGTTAATTTTATTGAGTCTTTTTAACGGTTTCTAGTCACCTGCAAGGTGCATACCATATTTACCTACCTTGTAAGTCTCCCTTGTATTTTTATTTTTGAAAAGTCTCAAAGGTGTATGCGCCCTATTTTGGGTCAGCCCGTGTACATACACACTCTACACAGTAGAAAACCCACGTACATATGTAGGCTGCTGATGCAAAATCCCAAGTCTCTGTGTCTTGAAAGTGTTTTTTAACAAAGAGAAAGTTTGTCTCTTTCCTGATACAAGTTCATAATTCTTAGTACTTTCTTGAACCAGTTAGAGCCTTTGTCTTTGGCCATATATTGGGTTAGATTTTCGATGAATTTGTTCCTTAGTCTTCTTTTGTTTTCCCTAAAAGGTTTAGAGAGAGCTGTCAAGTTTTAGATCCACATTTTTGTTTCTCGGTTGAATCCTTGATATCCAGAGTGGGCTTAGGGTCTTTATCAATCTTGTTTTCCATTTTCTCTTTGTTCTTGTTTCTTGCTTTGAAAAATGAAAAAAAGGGTCTTTATTTCAATTTTTCTTGGTAAAGAAGTTTGAAAAATAAAAATAAAAAAGAATTTATTTTCTTGCATTTAGTTTGGTAAAGTAGTCAAGGTTGTTATTTGCAAAAGAAAAAGAATCTTCATTTCAAATTTCTTTTCGATTTCCTGAAATACAAGTAGTTTTCCTTAGTCAAACGAAAACAATTTTTAGGATTTCTTCATTTACAAGATATTGAAATATTGATTAGAAAAGTTGAATTTACAAAGATTTTTTACAAGCTTTGTTTTTAATTTCGAAGTATCTTTTTTTTCAAATGCATTAAAGTTCTCTTCCTTTTTCGTCTCTTAATAACACCATCAGTTTCACTACCACACCCTTTGCATAAATCAAGCCTTAAAATTAACGCTTAATCTAAAATAAATTACACTTTATGTTTGTAGGGTTCATCGACTAGTTTAGGGTTTTAGGGCATTGAATTAGCTGTGAAGAGGAAACTAGTCAAGGCCATTTTAAAACAAACTTTGGAGTCTAAGATAGGCAGTGTTTTAAGTCCAACGTTGTAAGATTTAGTCGGGACCCCCCTCTAACACATGTGATAAACACGAGGTCATATGAGGAAAGGTAGAGGAGATAACCCCTCCAAAGATGGACAAAATGTAGTGGGGATTATGTATTGAGGGTATTTCTCAAGAACAATAACGATCGCATTATCCTATGGAGATTCATGGACCTCGAATCCGTTTGAGATCCTCATTTGTCTTCTAGAACAATTTCTTTAGATACCCTTGAAAGGATTCAGACTTGTTATCCTTCTCATTACGATCTTCTCGACTATCGACTATACCCACCTGGTGACTGACTACGAGATGGAAACCTAGTTGCCCATATTTTACGGACTTACAAAGGTGACTGCGGAGGTATACCAAGGTACCTAGGGCAGACATTGGATCATGCTTCACAGAGTATACCCGAAGGGTTATTTCGTGTTCAATTTTCACTTGCACCAGTTAGTTGCTCTAGTGTCGATTGGCATAACCATCCTTCCCACTAGTTAGTTGACTGCTTGATTTATCTTTAGGAAAATTTTTAGTGTGTTCTTTGTGTTCCATGCTAGTCAAGCCTTACTGTGTCATTTGATCATTTCACAAAGTGGAATATCAACAACTCCTTTGGTCACAAAGGCTTCAGGGCCTACCGTCGGTTACTTTTGAGCCACCTCTGCCACCGTTGAGGCGAAGACTTGATCAAGAAGGTTTGTTCAAAGTGACCGGGCTATAAGAAATTGCACTTGAGCCTTCTTTGAGAGGAGAATTTTTGTCTCCAGAGGAATCCACCATTATGACCTTGAAATTGAAGGTTTCAAGACATCCAATCCTCTGATTACCGACTTGTGGGAATTGATCTGGTTTTAGATTATCCCTCACGAGGTGACATCTTCCGAGCATCAGCTATTTCTATGAGCAACAATGGAAGCGAATGCTGCTACTTCATTACGGAGTCCCCATACTCCCATTATAGATACTACTGGAGGGGGCATCCTACCTCCTCCCCCACCTTCCCTAGTCAAGACCATATTTTTCCTAACTCCCAAAACTTTGGGTAGTGGTCCAATACCTTTAAAGACTTTGACCACTATTTCATTTACCCGTAATGAAATAGGCTCTCGCTTCTCATATGGGATGCCCAAATTTTATACAAACTCAGTTCTTACTTATTCTACCTTATAGACCATGGGTCTAGGGTTAGGGAGCTCAAATGCTCCCATGCAAGGGTCAACCGCAGACACTACTGTCCCTTTTAATGTTATCCCTTACGGTGGGGGTCATATACCTCCTATATCCTCTTCACTTGGTGGTGATTTTCAGTAGCCAATCAAGATGAATACTAATTATATCTTGTTTGGTGGAGGCAGCTTAAGAACTTCCTCTTATACAACATCGGTGGAATCTGTCGTTCTCTTTTTTTGGTGTGTTTGGGAATAATAATTTCTCTTCAAATTCTTTCTTGACTGGGGTAAACCCTAGCTTTGGTCAACAGAACCCAGTGCAAGGTACCTTTCCTTCTCAGGGAGCGATGACTAGAGTATACTCCACATAGGGTCTTTGGAGTTCTTTCCATGGATCGGTTCCCTCTCAAGGAATGTCGATCAGGGCTAACCCCTTCCATACTTAATGGAACCATAGGAAAGGATTTGTACCCATGTCCATTAGATCGGTTGGGGGCATCCCCTTCAAAATTACTTGGAACACAATGCAGGGAGCAATCCCTACACAAGCTATGCCATCCAATTTAAGGAGTCAGCTAGTGATGCCTCAACAGATGCAATTTCCTTTTACTGGTCAAGGCCACGGTTTCTACCAAAACCATGGCCAACAATCCAACTCTTCCTAGAAACCTGGTGCCAGTCAAAATCCAGGGCCCTTTTTTCTTGTAAATAATTCACAACCAAAACTACCCTTTCTGACAACTCTACATCTTCCAGACTGTTAAGAACCAAACATCAATATAGCATAGAAAAACTTCAGGAAAAGTACTCAACGCCTTGAAAAAGAGATAATTTCAGATAATAA
>ML799444.1:255843-288416 GCA_009831015.1 Picea engelmannii | reverse complement strand
GAAATTGGGGCATAGAAAAAGAAAGCCTCAGAGACCAAATCAGGCCTATGAAATTGAAATGGGATTTTCTAAATTTGAAAATGGCCTCTGGAACTAAGCTTGTTCCCAATATAAGAACTATGGTGTTCCAGACTCCTTGAAATTGAGGGCTTTGGATCTACCCTGGCCTCGGTATTTGAAATACCACCTCAATAAGACCTTACAGAAATCAACCTCAGAAATCACGGAAATAGGCCTCAGAAATCGTTGAAACCAGTCTAAGGTTAACTTTTTCAGAACTTTACTAACTCACTAGGATTATTTCCTGTCAAGGCACTGCGGCACTTGAAAAAGCCAACAACCACAAAATTGAGTACAATGACCTCAAACATTGCTTCAATTAGAGGATTTCATGTTCTTTTACTATCTTCTTTTATAGTTCTCAATATTAAATTTATGATATTAGATAAAGACCTTATGAACAACTGGACGTACAGAAATATTAAATAGAAAAATTCAAATATTTTCCTAAATAAGGCTTAAAGCTCACTTGGATAGTATATCACAATATCTTGAAGTGGAACAAATATTATCAACCATGGCCCAAACATACTACAGAAAAAAGGTTTTTCATATCAACAACATTCTTATCAATTTTGCAGCTCTTAGCTTCTCTAGATGTCGAACCATTTGCAGCTTTGGTGCACAAGTATGTTTTGGAGAGAAATCCTCTCCAAAACATACTTGTGTACCAAAGCTACCTTGTTTGAGCACCATGTGCAACAGAACACCAGAGCAATTGTGGAAGCCTCCTAATTTTCTTCAAAACAAGACATATATATCATCTTAGGAGACAATGTTACAATTAGAAGTTGGATCTCCTGAAATATCTTTTTGCTAGCAAACATTTGTTCATTTAAGATCCCATAACACATGTTTGATGGCCAAAATATTAGAACTCAATAAACTCAGTTGTGCCAGTTCCTTTGAAGAGTTTCCTGCCTTGGGATAATTATTGTGCAAAAGCGTGATAAGGCTCATAGTCTATGGACTCAAGGAGATGTTATTTTCTACAACATAAAAAGTGGAATGAAATCCCGTGATAGGAAAATGTTGCCCAAAAGAATGGCATTAAAGCTCACCTTCAAGCTGGTAAATACAAAACTTGTCAGGGCAATTTTGAACTTTGTTAATTCCCCAATGAACCTTACATTTATGATCTTTGTTTCAGTGTTCATTTGATCCTGCACAAAAATATGATTAACATATACACTTAACACTTAAAACTTAATAGCATAAGATGACAATGGCATCTCTAACAAAGAAACAGACATTATCTCAATATAACAAAAGACCAAAATACAGGAAGTACCATGTAATGTTTTCAAAAAAGTCACTGACAATATCGAAATAGAAGGTCATAACCACATAGCTTCCCTTAATGCCATTAATTAATAATACAAGAAATATCTAAAAACAAAAACCACCAAAGGGGAGAATAATTTGCAGATCACTAGAAAGAGTTGATAAAGAAAGAGAGGATGGTCTTTTATGGCAAGGTAATTATGAACATTCAAAAAAAAAATTATGACACGTGATTCATAATTGTAGCACATGGTATCTGTCAATCATGCCAAAAACGTACAATGAAAAGAAAGGTACCTTTTTTATTTATTAATAAATTGAACTCCTCTTCTAGTAGCTGCAGAAGCATTGAAGATACATCTTTCATGCAAGTCGACAATGTTGCCACCATTCTTGAAAAATAAGGCAATAATTCTAAGGATGTCTCAGGTACATTGAATAATGTTCTCACAACATTTTTGCAAACACATGCAGTGTTGCACATTGAATACCGTAAGTGTTATAAGGTTGGAAAACACATGCAGTGTTGCACCCAAGAGTCTCTAGTGTTGCATCATCACTTGCTTTGGCTCTGCCCTCAACTGCACGAGTCTCTCCCATTAGTCACAGACAAGCTTGCAAAATACCCATATAATGATAACTATCAGTTTGTTCAAGCTAGAAGGTGAGAAACAAACTAACTCTACACCTAGTATGATGGGATGTAAAACACACCTGACAACAACCATAAAAAAGCCTGGAATCAAAGAAGGTCTCTGGAAGAATAAAGTGGGACTATCAGATAAGCTGCAAGTATTAGTGTAATCAAATTATGAAAAATATGAACCCTTTTCACCATAGAAATTCAAAATATAAGAATTTCTATGGTGAAAATATCCACCAACTCAACTACCTATCTTGCACCATTTTCATTCCGCTGGCTTTATCCTTTCAAGGATCAATGCCCCCAATAATGTTTGATTATGCTATCAGCCTACCTATGCCACATAAAAGCAAGATTTCAATTCTTTTTTAACCCAAAACGAATAAACAAATTAATTTTCAGATTGATTTTTATATATTGAGAAAAGGAGTGGAATTTTGTAAGATTGTTACAGGGGTAAGGTATGTATAAGTCCATAAAATTTATTAGTCAAATTGCAGTGAACTTAAAAATAAATTATTATGTCAAATTACCTTAATTTTGAAAATAAACTATTATTATTATAATTATAAATTTTACTACAAAGTTTTATTAAATTAAAAAAACAAACCACTAATCTAACTCATTAACTTACTACATTTAAAAACAAAATCATAAAGAATATATGATATACATGATTTTGAAATTAATAAATCTTAGGTATATCTAAGTAATTTTAATGTGTATATTCAAATTCTTTCTATACAAGAAGATTAAAAAAAAAAGATAGAGTTTGAGGTTAAGTAGTTGGAGAAAAGGGAAAGTTAAGGGCATCTAAGGCTACCAAGCACAAATCTTGGAGGGCCTATAAGGAGGGCCTCACAAAACAATGGACTCAAAACCACCCTCGACTCAAAACCTCATTGTACCTATTTTTAAAAGTGGGGATAAAAAAAATCCCTCTAGTTTTTAACCGATGGTCGACTCATTCCACTGGGTTATTTTATTCATGTGGTATTTGGTCGATTTCCCTTGTAGATAACTCGATTCCTCCTCAGTTCGTTTTGGATTCCCTTCTGGTTTTTTTCATCTTCCTTATTCAATCGACAACAATTGTTAATCGACTTGATCTTCCCTCTATACCATTAGGTTTTCATTTGGTTAATTTATATCCCTTGGTCGACCAAACTTGTGTATAGTCGACTTCCTTGTCTTTTTAGTTGACTTGACTTCTAGGTAATCGAATGGCTTGTCATTTTTGGTTGAATCGACTTCTAGGTAGTCTATTGGGTGTCTTTTTGGTCAACTCGTCTTCCAAGTAGTCGATTTGCTTGTCATTAGTCAACTTTACCTACGAGTGGTAGACTGGTCGAATCAACTATTGGCTTCACTGGTTGAGTTTTCATGGGCTAGCGAGAGAAAAAGTTATAGATGCATTACACAGGATTTCATGTTAGTGAAACAAAAAGGCTATAAGTGTTCCTTTTACAAATCAAATGGTATCAGAGTAGAAGTTCGAATGCATTTAGTGAGACATGTATGGTAAGTACCCACAATGATTACAAAAGAAGTGGACAAGAGTTGTTTTTCAGGGATAGAGTGAGGTAGAGCACCAACAATGATAGGGGAACATTATGGAGAAAATGAGGAAGAATATGACAAGGTTAGGTTGGATCAATTTTATTAGAGTTTGGCCACCTTGACATCGATGTTGTCACAACTATTAGTAGGGAATTGAAAAGAAACACCATCGACAAAGGCTTGTCATGAAGACCCCAAGAGAGAAAAAATAAGCCAGAGATAGATCCCAAGACTGAGCTAGATATGGGAGAATGCAGTTATAGTAAGACATGAGTACCTTTTCATGTGGAGGCCAAGGTGTACATCGAGCCATATGTCGGGGAAGTATATGCTATCAAGATGAACCGATGGCTACAACAGGTGGAAGTATACTTCAATGTGCATGAAGTAACTAGAAAACAAAATATTTATTTTTCTCAATTGAACCTTGAAGGCCATGCCTTGGAATGGTGGGAGAGTGATAGAGTAAGAATATTGCTAGGAAATGAGCCACCAATGACCAACTGGGATGTGTTTAAGTACATGATAAAATCTCATTTTTACCCAATAGGATATGGGGAACACCAACAAATAGTGTGGCATTACTTTAGGCGGAGACAAGGATAATCAGTTCAGGAGTTCACCACATAATTCAAGAAGAGAGAAATTTAGATGGGAGTCTCTCTCAAAAGTGCAAACATGTTAATCTAGTATTTGGGGGGATTACTATCTCAAATTCATAGACAGTTGATTCTATCTAGACCAAAGATGATTGACGAGACCAGTGTTGGACGTGGGAATAATATTCATAAAAATCCTGAGTATGGAAGAAGTGCATAAAGGAAGAAGAAGAAGGAAGATAGGGAAGGCAAGGGAGTGGGAAGTTGACGCGCATTCAGGAATACAACGCATAGTAAGAGGAATAAAGAAAAGGAATAAATAAGAGAAGAAAGCAGGTGAAAAGGAAGGATGATAGCCCGACGTGCTAAAGTTAGAAGGAAGCGCAAAAGAAGGAAGAACAATAGTTAAAGTGAAAAAGAAGCATGCAGAAGGAAAAATAGGAAAAGCAAGCCTGATCAGTGAGTCAACTTGAGTCGCCATGAGTTGTAATAGGGTTTTGGGGTTAATAAAGAAGGGTTTTAAGCCCTAGAAATTATGTATAAACATGTAATGGTTTGGGAGAATAGGGGCTCTTCTGGGTCAGTAGAGTTGTTGTTATTTTGTTCTATTGCGCTCAATAGTTCTCTCTTGTGTTGTTTGGAAGAGAATGATAGACTAGATCGAGAGGGAAGGATTCTATGCTTGAATGTTCAGGGGATGTTGGAGAGAGAGAGAGAGAGAGGCTTGCACTACAGAGTGGTTAGGTTAGGTAAAGAAAAATATAACCATGATGTATCTTTGTAAGAGCAATGCGCAAGCCTTAGACAATTAACAAAAGCATAATAAAGAAGCTAGTCGTTGTGGATGTAGCCCAAAGTTGGGTTACCAATATTAACTACCGTATTGTTGTCTTTTATGTGATGAATATTCTCTGTATGCATGTTAGATTAATTTACATGATAGTTTTACAATGGTTATGAATGTTACAGTACTTAGTTTGTGTTGCAATATCAAGTGCAATGGTAATACATAATTGAATTCACTAAGTAAACTAAGAAGAGAAATTACAAAAATTATAATGCGCACAAAACAAATAGGCAAGGATAAACATAATGATCACCTCCCATTCCCTCACTACTCTAGAAACTTGGTTACTAGAGCCCAAAGAGATGCCTCGAGTGAGACTTCACTTGCATGCAGGTGATGCTGAAAGGGCCAGTATCTGAAGGGTTTTGTTGGTCAAGATAACTCAAACCCGGGGTCTTACAACCACGTGCATGCCAAAAAATGGTTCTGTTGTCGGAACCAAGAATATGTGATTGAGGGAATGTTTTGGAGGTAAACTAAGAAAGAAATATTAGAATGGGTAGAAGGGAAGGAATGAGAGTTTTCTTGAAAAGAAAATAGAAACCCTCGGATGTGTAACAAGCAATTGATGCAAAGGCATGTGTACACAAAGCTGCATGAAATTTCCTTTGGTGAATTTATGATTATTCTGACTGAGTAGTTAAAAATATTAGTGGAGAATACGAGAAGGTACCGAACTGCAGTACCGAGGAATTGGACTCCTGAATTGGTAAGACAACTGAATTTAGTAAGTAATAAAACTTCTCGCACAATTGATTTCAGGTTGGATAGTATATTAGGAGGATATATTACAGAATTTGTTGTAGATTGTACCCAATCATACAATGTTGCAGAAAGGGACTTCTTCACAGGTATGTGCGGAAGGTTCATGAAATCATTAGGTACATGGACAAATATGTTATTGTGTGACAAATGCATGATGAAAATGGAGTTTGATTGCTAAGGGGGCTTCGCGCACATAGGGGAACCATGGGATGATAAGAGCATATTCTAAGGATAGGAGATAATGAAGATATTGATGAAGAAGGAAGGGAGGGACTGAGGATGCAGAGAACCAAAGAAGTTATACCAGAGGAAGAAGACGATTTTAGAGAACTACACAAAGGAAGGAGGTACAAGAGGTGAAAGGTTGGGGCTTAGAAAAGAGAGTTGCACAGTGAGCCAAAGTGGAGAGCGCCTTGCGCAATAGTCCAAATCATGGAGATACAACACATAAAAGGAGAGGAAGAAGAGTTCCAATCCAGTCCCATAATTTAAGAGTCATCAAATCCTGCTCAGACTGGGTCGTGTGTCGAATCCACGACCCCATGTGCATTACCACAATCATAAATAATTGTTGAAGACTTGTCAAAGGCAATCATAGTTAGCAAGGGATGACAGGGTAGTAGCAATGAGAGCAATGGAAGCAATGCATAGATTTAGAGTCAACCGTCATTGCCAATAGGAGGTACTAGACAAAGAAACATCGTAGGGGTAGACAACACCCTCAGATAGCCTGAGTTTCAGGGAGTTGGGTCAGAGGACCCATAACAACATATATTTGTTTGTGAGATAATTTGGGCTGCAAATAATGCCCAAGATGAGGCTGTGAAGATTGTGCGGGTGGAAACAACATTTAGAGGTTTTGTGTTAGTATCGTACATGAATTTGTAGAGTACCACACCTACACGACAAGTCAAGACTTTGGTGGAGATATGACAAGCATTTTTTAAAGAGTTCAAGAAGCCAAATTATGAGTCACATTATATTATGGAGCTGAAGGAAATAAAATAGGTGCATATTGAATCAGTTTGGGATTATGACCAACATTTTAAGGATCTAATGGGTAGAATGACTTTCCAGATCTTGTATCAACAACATCAAGAATGGTTTATTACAAGACTTCTACCACATATTCATAAACCACTAATTCAACAGAAGGTTGTGTCGCAATCTGAATCATTGGAAATCACAATGAAGTTGGAAGCATCCCCTGTAGGAGACAGTGGATGGATGGCGCAACTCTAGACATAGTTGGCTACATTGACAACTTAGTTGGTAAAACTCACAAAAGGGAAGGAGAAACAAGAACAAGTTTGGTGTACCAAATGTACGACCGAAAGACACCACCAGGATGAATTCCTAGCATTTGCGTAGTATTTGGCGATAGGAGCACCGAATCCACTACTAGGAGGGGGATACTATGAAATATGTAAGAAATGGGGACAACACATGAATGAATTCCATTACTGCAAAAGTATCAGAGTACACCAAGGAACTTATTTTTCATTTTTTGCAAGTCAGTTGGGAATGAAGAGTGCATTCAATTTGATGAGGGAGCACACTTAACATGTGTATGGGATGTAGGAGGAGAACATTGCAACAGAAGGAAGTGATCCACAATATAATAATCAGATGGACTTTAACCCAGGGAACAAAGGAAATTTTGGCAGAGGTCGAGGAAGAGGATCGATAATATGTTACAATTGTAACCAACTGGGACACTTAGCCCATGACGGTCCAAATCCCTATACATTGTGCACATATTGTAGGGCACTAAACCATGTGACACAGTATTGTCCTCAACTAGTTGTGACATGGCAAGCAAGAGGGAATCAAAACCAAAATCCAAATCAGAATTTACAGAAGATATCAATCGAAAAATGCAACGAGGGACCTATAATAGAAGTTGTTAGGGGTAGAGGATCTAGAACAAGAGTTGATGTGGAGAACAGAGGGAAGAAAGCTGAGAAATGGGTAAGGAATTCAACATGGCCTATGCCAATGTTCGATCTTCGGCAAGAGAAGGAGACTTATCAAAGGGAAATAAAAGAGGTACTTGGACAGGACTGGGGAGCTTCAACGTCATTTGTGTCACATGTCAATGATTGCATTGGGATAGAGAAGTCAACTGGGAAGGTAAGCACTCTAATAGAATTTCGAAGAAGTTGTATAGAGATAATGAAAGATGAAACTACATTGAATGCACCATACGAAATGATTGATCACTACATGCAAGGAAGGGAAACTCCCATCGCACAGAGGGTGGTGAATTAGGTACTACATAGAAAGAGGACCAACAACGAATTCATATTCAGTGCAAAAATTGGGGAATATGATGTGGATAATGTTATCCTAGACTTGGTTTCTGATGTAAATGTATTACCAAAGAAAACCTGGAAGATGATGGGTAAACCCAAGCTAGTCTAGTCTCTTGTTCAGTTAAGGCTCGCAAATAAGAACAATATAGTATCGATTGGTTGATTGACAAGAGTACTTGTGAACATATATAGGGTGCATAACACAACATATTTTGAAGTAATTGAGATTGTGGATGATAGTCAACCATACCCATAAGTGGTGGGACTTGAATGGGCCTTTGACAATCAAGAAAACATTAATATAAAGAGGGAGACGATATTTGAAGTTGGAGATTTGAAAGTTACTGCACCATTAGACCCAACAGAAGGAAAGAGATAGATAGATCCAACAAGACGAAACAACATTGAAAACTTGCATAACATGATTACATGTATGGATTATTATGTAAACCCCACTACATATGGTGAGTTGAGCTGGTTAAGTATATGTTGATGTGCATCAGATTCAGAAGAAGTTCTAGAGCATTGGAAGTAGAGGATGCATGAATGATCAGCTAGATGATGTGCATGCATGACCCGATCCTTATGCTGGATTGGAACAAAGTTATGTGATCCACCCAAGTATGATGGATTAACTGATATAATATTATTTGTAAAGGAATTTGAGTTGCAAGTACCTAAACAACAAAGGCTATTGGCACTAGATGTGGTCCTAAAAGAGACTCTAGCCAAATGCTGGGTTGCACATAGAGAGGGGATGGAAGACTATAGCATACCCTCTGTTAAGACATAAATGTAAGTTAGTAAAGTAGAGGATTTTTTTTTTACCGTAACATCAGTTAGGATAAGTGTTATACTTAAATAACATACATCAATATTCACACATTTATTTCTCAACTATTTATCTACATTGCAAGATTCAGATACATCTTCACTGTTATTCATAGATTAACTACAACACATAAAATAACAAAAGATGTCAACAACCCAACCTACCGTGCAAGGTTAGGACCTCCAAGACACATAATAAACGCTCAAGTCTAGGATTAATCCGATTGATTTTTACCATTTAATGTTTTAGGACTGGCGATTGTTTTGGGGAACAAGGAGATATCTAATTCCAAAACTCCAATCCTATTCTGAAGTACAAGACTAGAATCAACAACTATCTTAACTATAATTCCTTCAAGGAACAAATAATAATCTAGTATGCTCAATAAATCATTTAAGAAACACTCATGTGCAATTGTGTAACATACCATTTTAAATCACAAAAATAATCAAATAAAGAATCAGTGTTAGAATATTTGTGGGGTAACATTTAAATATAATCATTCTACCATTCATCTAGAATCAAGGAATAATGTTAACTTAGACTTGGTTTCTGATGTAAATGTATTACCAAAGAAAAAATAGGATATGATGGGTAAACCCAAGATGGTCTAGTCTCATGTTCATTTAAGGCTCGTGAATAAGCACAAAATAGTATCGAATGGTTGATTGACAAGAGTACTTGTGAACATATATCGGGTGTGTAGAACAATATATTTTGAAGTAATTGAGATTGTGGATTATAGTCAACCATACCCAGCATTGGTGGGACTTGAATGGGCCTTTGATAATCAATAGATCATTAATCTAAGGAGGAGGGATATGATATTTGAAGCCGGAGATTTGAAAGTTATTGCACCATTAGACCCAACAGAAGAAAAGAGATACATAGAGCCAGCAAAAGCAAACAACATTGACAACTTGCATAACATGATTGCACGGATGGATGATTATGTAAACCCCACTACATATGTTGTGATGAGTTGGATAAGTATCAGTTGATGTGCATCAGATTCAGAAGAAGTTCTGGAGCATTGGAAGTAGAGGATGCATGAAGTATCAACTAGATGATGTGCATGCATGACCCGATCCTTACACTCGATTGGAACATAGTTATGTGATACACCCAGGTATGATGTATTAACTCATATAAGATTATTTGTAAAGGAAATTGAGTTGCAGGTACCCAGAAAATAAAGGCTATTGGCACTAGATGTGGTCCTAAAAGCGACTCTATCCAAATAGTGGGTTGCACATAGAGAGGGAATGGAAGATTGTAACAGACCCTCTGTTAAGACATAAATGTAAGTGAGTGCAGTAAAGGATTTTGTCTTTTTTTATTGTAACATTGGTTAGGATAAGTTTTATACTTAAATAACATACATCAATATTTCAACATTTATTTCATAAATATTTCTCTATATTGAAATATTCAAATACATCTTCAATGTTATTCATAGATTAACTACAACACATAAAATAACAAAATGTTTCAACCACCCAACCTAACTTGCAAGGTTAGGACCTCCAAGACACATAATCAACGCTCAAGTTCAAGATTCATCCAACTGATTTTGACCATTTAAGGTCTTAGGACCGACGACAGTTCTGAGGAACAATGAGATATCTAATTCCCAAACTCCAATCCGATTCTGAAGTAAAACACTAGAATCAACAACTATCTTAACTATAATTACTTCAAGGAGCAAAGAACAATGTACTATTGTCAATCAATCATTTAAGCAACACTCATGTGCAATTGTGTAACATACCATTTTAAAGCACAAGAATAGTCAAATAAAGAATCAATGTTAGAATATTCGTGGGGTAACATTTAAATTTAATCATTCTATCATTGATCTAGAATCAATACTCCATAATAATGATATTAATATTCTTTCTTTCAATAGCACATAAAATCAAGCTGCGTAATAATTATTGCAACAAGGTTATATTATCATAATCACATTGAAGGCAAATAAGGTCAGCTATTAATAATAGTACCTTTAGATTAAGTTTAACATTTATGCCAATTGCAACATTTATCAATATCCATTTCTCATCTAATAAGAATAAGGATTAAAAACACATTTATTTCATATTGGATCCTTGAATAATTTAATTACTTCATTCTCTATAACTAAATTTGGAAAAGAGAAAGGTTCCAATAATAATTACTATATAGTATAATTTCCATAGAGTTAGTATAGTTATAACATTATTATAATACCACCAACTTCTTCAAAACATTTAATCTATGGTCCACTATATAATTATAAATATAGTCTATGGATACATTCAAGGATTAACTTATCTATACACACTATTAGATTCAGAAAGGAATAGTGAAATACTTATCAACTGTCATTAACGACTTATCTGAATCCTTGGTTATACAATATATAAAGGCGTAAGGGATTTGGTGGGTTAACAATGTACAACACGATTCCATCTAACTGTTTACAAGGATGTGTTAAATTCGCGTTAACATTTCGTAGGTTGTCCGAGATTGTTTCATGATTTCTGTGACAGTGTTAGTATAGACACATTTAGACATTATTCAACTATAATTTTACAAGGATACGCATCATTCAAGAGTACAATAACTATTCAATATCTCACCTAAAGAATCACTTAATTATCTAGCCAAGGCGATGATTAGTTGTCATCTAACACAGATAAAAGATCGCTCATTGATCTTAAGTGGTGGGATTCATAGTTATACTACCTCCTAAAAATTGTTGAGACAAGGAGTTTGGATACCTCAGTAATACTAGAGATCTAAGGAGGAACAAAATAACCCACTCTAACTCAGTGCACAACGACCATTTCCAAGAGGATTTCAAGCGGTGTTACAGAAGTGGGTTGCTACACTTAATTTATAGAACAAAATTACCGCCTGAAGCATAACCACAGACTTCTAGTCGAATCATAGTATTCTTCCATTGAACCTGAGTTACAAAATTATTAGCGAAGGAGATATTTATTCTATCAATTGTTAATAAGCAACAAACCGGTAAGGTATGACGAATAACTTCAATGCTACGATTCACTTTATTAAACAGGAATCAATCTTCCAGCTATTAAAACTCCAAAGACCGAAAGAAAACTGACCAACTTCTTTTACAAGATTCATCGAATCTCTAAGAGAAGTAGGACTACAGTTATACACATTAGTAGTGCATGAATCGGGATACAATTAATCTACTCTAGTGATCGCTAAAATTCAACTATCAGACAAACAAATTGATTTATTCTAAAAAATACTCGATTGTGGATTTTCGTTAACATGTCAAGTTATCTTGTAGAGTTCGGAGGTAATACCATTGTTAAGGATGGTAAGCGGTGGGCATCCCATCCGCTACATACTACAGAGAACACACTGGATCATGTGGCAATGGATACAACAATGTCCATCCAATAAATTCTTGTCTTGACATAAAAAAATTTAGACAACCAAGAACTTCACCAGAATTTTATTCACGGCTGAGAAATGGTAAGAAAATCTGGGTATTGTAAAATCAGTGAAATCAAAATAAGAACACAAGTACAAAAATAAACTAGCCTGCAATGATACAAAGATATCAGAAGGATTAACGTCTGGTCGACGAGGTGATTGAAAGAAATTTCTTAGAAAACGATAGTAGAGTAAAACGTTGACTCGATGTTTTTAATCGCCTAGGAAAAACTTTTAAATGAATTAACAAGATTTGTAAGAAATAGTATAAGTTATATTTATTAAAATTTCTATTCTCGGAGTAGTTTGAATACTAGATTTCCAGTGTTTGATATAAAAATAAAATACAGAGATTGAATCCTCACATTGAATAGGGTTGGCTTCAATAGCCATTTCATTTAACTCAATAATCGTTCCATCCAAAATAGGTCATTGTCAACACAACAAGTATTCAATTTTTACAGTAGAGACATACAATACCAATCTTTAGACCAATTAGATAACCAACACACCAAAAATTTCTAAAAATTATCTATATCCATTCGTTGTTCTATATATATATGATTTAACATAATTAACAATCACCACATTTTCCAATCGCTACCATCAACGAAATAGTGTATACATTTTATCAATTCCTTCATTTAATTGAAAATTAACATTACTAAGAAATTGTGTATTCTAGTTCTGGTTGTAAAATATGATTAAGTCTTACAATAGTCTCATAAGAATAATCATCAATACATAAATATAATGAAAACATTCACAATTTATTACATAAAATAGATTAAACTAACATCAGTTTTCAATGTACAAGTTGAGGTCTAATTATCAACAATTTTAAATATTAAATACTGTAACCAAATTTAGTTGTTGTTTATGGTGATCTTCAATCCTAAGCTTGCACAATAATCCTACTTTCTTTCCAATCTATAGATTTCATTGGTACCTCCCAGCCAACGCTAGGGGTACTCTTCTTACCCCTTAACCTCCTGAGCTGCAAAGGGGACACACACAAGAATCCAAAACATAATAGCTCCCAATCCTGCCTCTCAAGGAAGAGCTTATGCTCTTTCTCAAGCTTGAAATCCAAACTCTAACAAGTAAAATATAGTCAACAAATTTTTGGCAGCATAACAGTACTAAGGAAAGTGAGTCCCTCTTCCCTCCTACAACAATTGTTTTAAAGAAAATCCCTCACTGACACATGTCATCATGCACAATTAATTAACTTTTTAAAATAATTTAATTATGATTATTCACTCACACACTTGTCACACTCTCCCCAACTTGCACAAGTAATTACCATTTTTATTTGATTTAAAAACCAATTTCCCTCACATTTGTCACACTCTGGTTCATTCTTTCTATTTGTCCATCCGTTTATGGGTGATATGTTGTACTAAAATTTAGTTGTGTTCCCAAATCCTCTTGGAAACTTTTCCAAAACCATCATGTAAACACTGATCCTCGATTGAATATGATCCTTCTTGGTACACCATGTAAACTTACAATCTCGTTGATGAATACTCTAGCTTTGTCTGGAGCTTGATACATCGTACGCACTGGAATAAGTGTGCACTCTTCATCAGAGTGTCAGCTACAAAAAAAATCGAATCATGTCTCTTTTCTAATAGTGGCAATCCAATGATAAAATACATCGAAATGACTTCCAATTTTGATTCAGGAATAGTGTGTGGTTGTAACAATCCTACTAGATGTCTATGCTCAGCCTTCACTTGCTTATATTCTAGACATCTCGCCATGTAACTAACTCTGTCCACTATCATTCCTTTCCAGAAGAATAAAGTCTTAAGTTTTCCTTCATCTTCGTGACTCTGGGATGATCCATGTATACTTCTCGATGAGCTTCTCTTAAGATCAAACTTCTTAATTCTTTGTTAGGCGATATGTAAATTATATTGTTAAATCTCAACTATCTGTCATTGCCCAATGAATAACCTTCAAACTTCAGTACCATCATGGTATTTTTTCCAATACTATCATTAACTTCCTTGTACCAGTCATCGTCAAGTTGTAAAGCTAGAATATTTTCTTGAAGATTCGTCTTCAAAGGTATTACCGAGAATATGCGTAGTCTCTGACTCAACTCATATGCTACTATGTTCACCGTTCCTTTAATGTAAGTAATCTTAAAGTCGTATTCACTAAGTAATTTTGACCAATGCCTCTGTCGTGTGTTCAAGTCACTCTAAGTAAATATATGTTGCAATCCATAGTGATCTGTCCTTAATTCAAATTTTCGTCCAATCAAATAATGTCTCTAAACTCTCAAGGCATATACAATTGTTAATAACTCCAAGTCGTGTGTTGTGTAGTTTTCCTCATGATTTCATAATTTCCTTGAGATGTAAGTGATCACTCGACCGTCTTACATCAAAAATCCACCTAAACCTTCCTTGGATGCATCTGTGCATAACAATAATTCTTTGTCCATGTCGTGGATATTCATTATCGACACTGTCGCTAATAACTCTTTAAGCTTTTGAAATGCTTTCGCGCATTTCTCTGTCCATACAAATTTCTTGTTTTTCTTTTGCAATTCCATAATTGGATTTTCTATCTTCGAAAAACCTTTGACGAATCGTTGGTAAATTTCAAGGATGATTTTAGGGGCTAAATTTCGCTCATGGGCTAATTTTCCATGTTTTTTTCAAAAAAAAAGATTCACTATTTTAAAAATGATTTGCCCAAATTCTATAGGATACAATTATTTTACCTTAAAAATCGACAAAAATTTATAAAAACTATATAAAATCCTTAGAAATTTGAATATTTTTATGAAACTATCGCTAAACATTTATAGTTGGCATATGAAGGATTAGTAAGATTCGCCAAGGTTTCTACATTTTAAGATAAATTTCCATCCTTAAAATCATCCCTGTCAGTAATATCTTGCTAAACCCATAAACCTACATACCTCTTGTACATTCGTTGATGTTGTATATTCCATAATAGCCTCTACTTTCATTGGATCAACAATGATACCTTCATTAGATATGATCTGTCCCAAGTAATGAATCTTTTATTGGTAAAAATAACATTTTGATAGCTTCATGTACAAGTTGTTTTCTATTAGACACTATAGAACCAATATCAAGTATTCATCATGCTCTTCTTTCGTCCGAGAATAAATCAGTACGTCAGCAATAAATAATTCAACAAACTTTTCCAAGTATTCGCGGAGCACCCCATTCATCAAACTCGTGAATACCCCTGGGGTGTTTGTCAATCTGAATGGTAAAACAATAAACTAATAGTGTATGAATCTCATCTTAAAGGTGGTCTTAGGGATATCCTCCTCCTTAATCCCTAATTGATGGTATCCTAATCTCAAGTCGATCTTAGAAAATATAGTTGCTTGTTTCATCTGATCAAATAAATCACCAATCCTTGGCAAGTGATATTGGTTCTTGATCATAGCTTTGTTAAATTGACGATAGTCAATACATAGTCTCCATAATCTATCCTTCTTTCTAACAAAAATCATTCGCGCACCCCATGGCGATATGCTCGGACGTATAAGTCCTAAATCCAACAAATCCCTCAATTGCATTTTCAACTCCGATAATTACGGTGTCGACATATAGTATGGAGTTCTCACAATCAGTTTTGTTTCAAGTTTCAAATATATGGTAAACTCAAGTTCTCTTTCTGGTGGGAAACCTGGTATTTCGTCTGGAAATACATCTATAAACTTTGATGCTACCGAAAGGTTTTCCAATACTTTTGTCTCACCCTTTTCATTAAGTGCTAGGAGGGCATATAACTTGCATCATTTTCTCATACTCTTCTATAATTGTAGCGAAAAGATAAATGTCAGTAAAACCCCTTGGTTTCTACCTACAATCACCCTACTTTGTCCCAAATCATTTGCCAAGATTAAATGTTTCATCTTCCAGTTAAGTTTTTCATCATGCGATTCCAACCAGTCCATGCATATCACTATGTCATAAGATCCTAATATCGTGACATATACATTTGACCTTCATTAAAAAATCACCCAAGTTAATGCTACAGTTCATAACCTTTCCTCTGACTTTTTGTTTGGTTCCCGAAGCCATTTCTACGTATCTGAACTCGTCCTGCTCGACTGCCTTTACATTAATTCTCTTTAGTGTTTCACTATAAATAAAGCTCTATGTAGCTCTTGGGTCTATTAAAATACTAAAAGCTTTATTGACGATCGTACCTGACATATCGATCACAGTGGACTAGTGCTCGTCCTGACAGTTGTTCATCGTTGCATGTATCTTGTGGGCATTTCCCAAATCTCCAACCATAGTGGGTCTCGATGATTCGACCACTCTGGCCTTCTCAATCGAACAATCTCATTGGTAATGTGGCTCTCCACATGTCCAACATCCAGTCTTCGGTTCAATCCTCCTGGTTCCCTAGGTAGAAGTCATTGGCCTTGCAGTCTGTGATCTCAATATGTTATGTTGAATAGGCCTAAACTTTTGTTGTTGTTGTGGACGATGTTGTTGTTGTCACTGCTACGGTGCTCTGTAAGTAATCCTCTGCTGAGTATGTCATTTTGGTGTCTAGAACATAGGTATTTTGGGCATATCTCGATGCCCAGAAGTCTATTTGGATGGTGTCTAATGATGATGCGCTCCTGGTGTCATATGTCCAGTTGGTCTAGAAGGAGTCCTTCCCTGACCTCGAATTTTTAGTTCGTCCTCAGCTATGAGGGCATTCTAAACTATAGCATGCAACATTTGAGGCAATATGATCCTCACCTTTGCACAGATGTTGAAGTTGAGGACAAGCACAAACTTGTTTACCTTTAACTTCTCCGTGTTCAAATGTGGGGCATACCTCCGTAGTTCCAATGTTGCATGGTTGAACCCACACTGATACCATATGTAATAGATTAATACATAAATGTAAGTGAGTGTAGTAGAGGAATTTTGTTTTTAACCATAACATCGATTAAGATAAGTGTTATACTTAAATAACATACATCAATGTTTACACATTTATTTCTCAACTATTTCTCTACATCACATGATTTAGATACATCTTCATTGTTATTCATAGATTAACTACAACACATAAAATAACAAAAGTTTTCAACCACCCAACCTACCCTGCAAGGTTAGGACCTCCAAGACACATAATCAATGCTCAACTCCAGGATTCATCCAATTGATTTTGACCATTTAAGGTCTCAAGACTGGCAACTGTTCTAAGGAACAAGGAGATATCTAATTCCCAAACTCCAATTCTATTCTGAAGTACAAGACTAGAATCAACAACTATCTTAACTATAATTCCTTCAAGACACAAAGAATAATAAACTATGCTCAATCAATCACAACACTCATGTGCAATTGTGTAACATACCATTTTAAAGAACAAAAATAGTCAAATAAAGAGTCAGTGTTAGAATATTCGTGGGGTAACATTTAAATTTAATCATTCTACCATTCATTTACAATCAATAGTCCATAATAATGATATTAGTATTCTTTATTTCAATAGCACATAAAATCAAGGTGCATTCTAATTCTTAAAACAAGGTTATATTATCATAATCAGATTGAAGGTAGATAAGGTCAACTATTAATAATAGTAAATTTATATTAAGTTCTACATTTATGTTAATTGCAACCATCATCAATATCCATTTCTCATTTAATAAGAATAAGAATTAAAAACAAATTTATTTCATATTAGATCCTTGAATAGTTTAATTGCTTCATTCTCTATAAATAAATTTGCAAAAGAAAAAGGTTCCAATAATAATTACTATATACTATAATTTCCATAGAAATAGTATTGTCATAACATTATCATAATACCACCAACTTCTTTAAAACATTTAATCTATGGTCCACTATATAATTATATATATACTATATGGATACATTCAAGGTTTAAGTTGAATATATATATATATATATACTATTAGATTCAGAAAGGAATAATAAAATCCTTATCAATTGTGATTAATGATTCGCAAGTCTCTTTTAAATTCGTGTTAACATTTTGTAGGTTTTCTGAGATTTTTTCATGATTTCGGTGACAACGTTGGTATAGACATATTTAGACATTATTCAACGATCATTTTTACAAGGATACATGTCATTCAAGAGTACAATAACTATTCAATGGCTCAATTAAAGAATCGGTTAACTAGATACACAAGGAGATGATCAATTGTCATCTAACACAGACAAAAGATCGCTCCTCGATCTTAACTGTTGGGATTCACAGTTATACGGCCTCCTAAAAATTGTTGAGACAAGGAGTGTGGATACCTCAGTAATATTAGAGATCTAAGGAGGAACAAAATAACCCATTGTAACTGGGTGCACAACGACCAATTCCAAGAGGATTTGAATTATTGTTATAGAATTGGGATGTTACACTTCAGTTCTAGAACTAAATTACCGCCCAAAGAGTAACCACGGAGTTCTAGTCGAATCATAGGAATCTTCCATTGAACCCGAGTTACAACATCATTAGTTAAGGAGATATTTATTCTATCAACTGTTAATTAGAAACAACTTGGTAAGGTTTGATGAATAGCTTCAACGTTATGATTCACCTTATCAAACCGGACTCAATCTTCCATCTAGTAAAACTCCAAATACCGAAAGAAAACCGACCAACTTCATTTAAAAGATTCATCGAATCTCTAAGAGAAGTAGGACTACAGTTATACTCATTAGTAGTGTGTGAATTAGGATACAATTTACCCTACTCTAGTGATCGTTAAAATTCAACTATCAAACATCATGCCTTGAAAACGAGGCCCGGTTGATAGACCAGAAACCCTACAGACGCAGCGTGCGGATCCAGGGCCGTCGGCCACCAGGGCTGATCCGTTTTTTCACAGTCTGTCTCGTTTTTTGGTGCATCTGTTGAAGGGGAAGATCCCAGTGGAGGGTGTGGCGCTCGGCTTCCAGTGAAAAGGAGCGTCGGCGCTGGTCTACAGGATGAGGGGAGCGTTGTGTTTTTTTAAATTCGCGGGTTTTCAAGGGGAGCATCGAGAGCGAGCCAGCGCTTTCTCTACTGCCCAAAGGGAGCACCAGGCCTGTAGTGGCCTTATGCTCGGTTCATTCTTCTGCTTCAGCGCTCCCGTGTATCCTTCAAAGAAGCGCCGACAAATGAAGACTAATCAAACGCGCCCCTGTGTTCTGAAAATTGCCTGTCAACTTTTAATTACTTTTCAGAAGATCCCCCAGACGAAGCCTGACAGATCGGAGATCTTGGACTATTGGGAGCTAGTCTGCGTAACTCCGCGGATGTAGAGCTCCAACAGAGACTCTCCAATGGATTCCAGCGGGGGCTCTGCCCCTCCTCTCAACCCGCCTCCGGAGATCACTGCATTCAAAGCATTGATTGTCGCATCCAAAAAGCGCCCTCTCACAGCTAGTCAGCAGAAGTTCGTCAATAAACTAGATTCGATCCCCACGGTAGCTCTTCCTGAAGAAGAGACATGAAAAGATGCTCTGAATCTCGCTGAGAGAGGGTTAATAGGTCAGTTCACGGGCCTCTGGCCGTCCCCAAAGTCGGTAGAGGACTGGACACAAAGAAACTGGTCACCCATGATTAAAGAGGGGGTCAAGAGTTATTTTGTGGGCAAGGGGTTCTTCATATTCGTCTTCGAAAACCCGGATGACAGAAGTCTAATCTTCAGAAACGGCCCTTATTTCATCGGACCACAAGGATTGTACTTAAACAAATGGTCTCCCGACTTTGATCCCACTCAGGATGTACCTTCTTCTGTTCCGGTGTGGGTGCGCCTCCCTCATCTGCCTCTTCACTGCTGGAACCAAAAAACCTTCCAGATCATTGGCAACGTGCTCGGGAAATACATAGATCAAGGAGCAAGGAAAGATCAGTTCTCATGCGCTCGAATATGCGTCGAAGTCGACCTAGAAGAGGGTTTGCCTGAAGCAATCAAGCTCACCGTTGTTGGGTGGACTCACATCCAAGAACTGGATTACGAGCAGCTCCCTTTCAAATGAAAATACTTCCATGGTCATGGTCACTTCGCCAAGCACTGCAAGAAAAAAGTAGAGGAGCAAGTAGACAATACAAACGAGGATCAATGGACAATAGTACAAAAGAACGCCCACCAAAAAAAGGGAAATGGAAAAAGGCATACCGCAGGAGCTCCAGGCAGCTCCAAGAACAACCAAGAAAAGGACGCAACACCGAAGGAATTAGAAAACACTCAGAACAACCCTGCAGGAGCGACTAAGGAAAATCAGGTGCAAACAGAAGCCCCTCCACTCAACAAAGAAGGGGGAGCAACTATACAGGTAGAGGCCTCACAAGGAAGCCCTTCCAATCCCTCTTATGCTGAAATAACAAGGAAAAAACAAGTGGAAAGAATTGGATCTTCAGAGGATGAAACCTTTGAGCGCCCATCCAAAAGAGAAGGCATGAAATCCCGCAAAGAATTAAGGGAAGAGGAAGCAGAGAGGCTCAAAGTACAAGGAAGTCAATCCACCATAGAAATGTCCATCGACAGAAACACCAGATCAAGGCCTACTAAGGGAGGCCCTTCCCCCTCCTCTTAAGTAAATCATGAAGCTCACCTCTTGGAATTGCAGAGGACTAGGGAACGCCTCCAAAGCTGAAGCAGTCATGGACCTCCAGAAAATAGAACCTACAGATATCCTCATGCTCCAAGAGACTAAGATAGAAGACCGAATGCTACTAGACATCAGCAAATCAAAGTGGAAGAAGAGTGCTGGCAAAGCAGTAAGTTCAAGGGGCTCTTCCGGAGGGCTGGCAACTCTATGGACAGAAGATGCATTTTTGCTTAACAAATCTCATGAAACCCAACACTGGATCTTCACGGAGCTGACACATTATGCAAGTAAGCTGACTATCTCCTTATTTAATCTTTATGTTCCTGTCACTTACTCAGAAAAATGAGAATGTTGGACCTCTCTCTCAGCATTTTTATATCAACACAACCCAAGCAACATTATCCTAGCAGGTGATCTGAATATAGTTCTGAAATCAAAAGAGAAAAGAGGCGGCTCCATCAATAGAGACCCGATGCTGAACTTTGTGGAAGAACTTCAACAATAGTGGGATCTTTTAGACTTCAGTCCCATTCACGGCCTCTACACTTGGTCCAATAATAGAACTGGGACAAAGCATATTTCTGCTCGGCTGGATCGATTTCTAGTTCAAGGCTCCCTCATTATGGACAAAAAGATAATCAAAACAAAAATTTTACCCAAGCTGACTTCTGACCACAAGCCGATCCAGCTGCTCCTTGAGGAAGAAGAAGATCTCGGGCCCCTACCTTTCCATTTCAGCCCCTTATGGATAGAGAGAGAAGGCTTTTACGAAACTGTAAAAGAAGCTTGGGCCAAATCATTCTCAGGATCCTCAAGCTTCGTGTGGGAACAAAAACTGAAGGCCACAAAACAAGATCTGAAGGAGTGGATAAAGAACCCAGTCCCTACTCCACTCAACACTAGGAAAGAAGCAATGTACAATCTGGAGACCTTGCAAACAGAAATGGAAAGCAAAGAGATTACAACGAAACTTTTGGAACAAGAAATAAAAGCCCAATCCTCAACATACCGATCCCTTTGGAAAGAAGAAGAATACTGGAGAATCAAGTCCAGGAGTTTGTGGTTAAAAGCAGGGGATCAGAACACCTCCTTCTTCCACAGACAATATAGAGCTCGGATGTCAAGGAACCACATCTCAGAAATAAAGACAACAGAGGGTCAGGTCAGCAAAGGCTTCACCCAAATCAAAGCTGCAGCGGATAGCCACTTCAGAAACCTGTTTAGTGAGGGAACCCAGGCCACCGAAGAAGAAATTGCAGAATTCCTCGCCAATATTCCTCACCTAGTCAGACCTGAAGACAATGATACCCTCACCAGTGAGGTAACAGAGGAGGAAATCATCAAAGTCATCTGGTCCATGGGCTCAGACAAGGCTCCGGGCCCAGACGGATTCACGATACATTTCTATAAAGTCTGTTGGAATATTATTAAAAGAGACCTTCAAAAAATGATAAAGGGGTTTATGAGAAAAGCTAACATCGGTGGAGGAATCAACTCCACTTACCTCGCACTAATTCCCAAGGAATCCAATCCAGAAACATTTGCCAGATTCAGACCCATTTCTCTTTGCAACGCATCCTATAAAATTCTGGCCAATTTGTTAGCAAGCAGGATCAAGCCTATGCTCAAGAGGCTGATCTCCAGCCCCCAAGGAGGCTTCGTTGAAGGCAGAAACATACTTAACAATGTCATTCAAGTCCAGGAGACACTCCACTCCAGTAAAAAGCGAAAAGAGAAAGGTATGTTGATTAAATTAGATATGGTAAACGTGTTTGAGAGAGTCAATCGATCTTTCCTCATCAAGGTCCTCTTTTCCTTTGGCTTCTCGCCTCATTTTGTTCAGCTTATAAATGCCTTCATCGATAACCCATGGATTGCCCCCCTTGTCAATGGCCGACCCTCTAATTTTTTTCAAGCCCGGAGAGGCATCAGGCAGGGCTGCCCCCTCTCTCCCTTCTTGTACATCTTAATGGCAGACACTCTCAGCAGAAAACTCTCTGTTGAACGAACAATTGGCTCTCTTCCTGGTCTAAAATCCTCCTCAGAAGTCGTTCCTCTGAATCACTCCCTCTTTGCATATGACTCATTGCTCCTTGGAGGTGCATCCACCAGAATAGCTAAAGTCTTTGATTCTGTCCTAAAAAGCTACTGCAGAGTCACTGGCGCCCTTATCAATGAGAGAAAGAGCGAAATCTACAGTTGGAACATAGGACAACAAGAGCTCAATAATATCATGAACATCCTGGGATTAAGAGGACATATCAGCTGGGATCGGATAAAATATCTCGGCCTCCCTATAACAAATGGAGCTAACAGAAGGTCTCTTTGGTCGGACATCATTTGCAAAATCAAAACAAAGATTGCATCTTTGGGCGGCTACTGGTTAACCAACGCAGGAAAAGTCATTTTAATTAAGTCACAGCTGGTCGCGCTCCCAATTTATCAATCGACATTCTTATTGGCTCCCAGAAACGTTATGGATCAGATTGCAAAAATATTAAGGGATTTTCTTTGGCAAGGTGGAAAAGGAAACGAAAATAAAATGCATTTAGCAAACTGGGAGCTGGTCTGGCGACCGATAGCAGAGGGGGGCCTTCAAATCCGAGATCCCTCCCTTGTTAACCGAGCGATGGGAGAAAAATTACTATGGAAAATGGCTCACGAGCCCAAACACCCAACCGACAATACTCTTCTGTCCAAATATGCCCGAAATTCGTCCTATCGAAATCTGCAATTTGATCCCACAGTCAACAGCATGCAAGTTTGGAAACTATGTTGCAAAAGTAGCATGTTTTTCAACAATTCTCTATACAGAGTGTCGGGTAATGGTAAGCACACTTACATTTGGCAAGACAAAATAATGGGGAGCAAACCATTGGAGGCAAATCAAGACATAGCTGACATCATAGAATGGCTAACTCGTACAGGTAAAATCAGACTTTATGATATCTCGATGTGGGACTGCCGGGGAGATTGGGCCGGTTGGGACCTTAACGACATTCCAGATTGGCTAACACCACAAAAAAATCTCCTTGTTGAATTGCTGGAAGGCTCCACTCCTGAAAACCACCATATGAGGGACAGCTGGGCCTGGGGTCTGTCAGGCACTTACACCACAGCAGCTGGACACAAAGCTCTTCAGAATACAAAGGACAACAGTCATCCTCCTGCCTTCTGGAAGTTAGTTTGGGAAAATATAGCTCTCCCCAAAGTGAATTTCTTTTTCTGGACGCTAGTGCAAAATAAACTTCTTACAGGAGACAATCTAGAGAAAAGGAAAATTGCAGGGCCTCATAGGTGTGAGCTATGCAGAAGCAACTCTGAAACAGCCCAACACTTATTCCTGGAGTGCAATTTCGCTAAGGAAGTATGGAGACTCTCTCTTCTGGACCTGCAAATTCCAGCCTTCCCTCAGAGCACAGTTGCTGCATTGTTCGCCTCTTGGAACAATATCTATCCTCAAGGTATCCCCACCAAATCCTTCTGGCGAAAAATTTGGACAGCAGTCCCCCAATTCGTTTGCTGGCAGCTATGGTTGGCTCGTAACGACCAAATCTTTAATGGTCATACTCGCTCCCCTTTCCAGGTTGCAGTCAAAGCTAAAGCACTCCTCTTGGAAACAGCCCAACATCAGTACTTCAACAAAGATCCTCTGCTACGTCCTGAAGAAAGGAGATGGCTTAGCCCGTTGGAGCCCTCTCCTCGCAAGCTATTTCTCACTCCTCAAACAGTAAATCCAGAGTGGAGAATAAGAGAATCCGAGGACAGCTTCACAAACTGGTGGAAATCCAAAAAACTCACCACAATTTTTTTTTACGGGGCCTCCAAAGGAAATCTCGGGAACGCTGGCGCTGGAGGGGTCATTTACTCTTCGGATGGGTCCTTAAGAGACTGCTTCTGCTAGGGTCTAGGCCAGAAGACCAACAACCAGGCAGAGATTCTTGGCCTTCTCAGAGCTTGCCTAATAGCAAGAGAAAAGGGAGATAAAGACCTACAAGTCTTTGGAGATTCAGAGCTTCTTATAAAAAAATAAAATACGGAGGACCTCTTCAACAATGCTAGCCTCAATAAAATTCTGGGCAGATTGAAAAGACTCCTCCATGAATTCACCTCCTACAAGTTCTACCATATTCTTAGAAATCTGAATGAAGAAGCGGACCAGATGGCAAACAAAGGATGCACCCTCACAAAAGGGCAGATTCTTATCAATGACGATAACAGATATCAAATTCCTTGAAAAGATTGTAACACTGAAGATGAATACGCTGGCTAATTTCTATGTAAATGGGGCTGCCTAGGCAAAGACCCCTCCTATCTTTTTCAAATAAATAAAAATCATAACCGTTACAGTTAAAAAAAAAATAAAAAAAAATTCAACTATCAAACAAACAAATCGAGTTATTCTAACAAATGCTCGATTGTGAATTTTTGTTAACATGTCAAGTTAGCCTGTAGAGTTCAGAGGAACTATCATTGTTGAGGATGGTCAGTAGTGGGTTTCCCATCTACTGCATTATACAAAGAACACACTAGATCGTGTGGAAAGGGATACGTTTATGCCCATCCAATAAATTCTCATCTGGACATAACAAAAATTAAGCAACCAAGAACTTCACTAGAATTATATTCATGACTGAGAAATGGTAAGAAACTTTGGGTATTATAAAATCAGTGAAATCAAAATAAGAACATAGGTAAAAAAAATAAACCGGCTTGCAACGATAAAAAGATATCAGAAGGATTAACGTCTGGTCAATGAGGTGATTGAAAGCAATTTCTTAGAAAACAATGGTAGAGTAAAACACTGACCCGATGTTTTTAATCGCCTAGGAAAAACTTTTAAATGAATTAACAAGAGTTGTAAGAAATAGTCTAAGTTATATTTATTAAAATTTATATTCTTGGAGTAGTTCGGATATTAGATTTCGAGTGTTTGATATAAAAATAAAATACAAAGATCGAATCTTCGTATTGAACAAGATTGGCTTCAATAACCATTTTGTTTAACTGAAGAATTGTTCCATCCAAAATAAGGCATTATCAACACAACGAGTATTCAATTTTTACAGCAGAGACATACGATACCAATATTTACACCAATTAGATAAGAAACACACCATAAATTTCTAAAAATTATCTCTATCCATTCGCTTTTCTATACATATATGATATATCATAATTAACAATCACCACATTTTCCAATCGCTATTGTAAATGGAATAACGTATACATTTTATCAGTTCCTTCATTTAATTGAAAATTAGCATCACTACGAAATCGTGTATTCTAGTTCTAGTTCAAAAATATGATTAAGTATTACAAGAGTCTCGTAAGAATAATCGTCAATTAACATAGATATAACGAAAAAATTGCAATGTATTACATAAAATAGATTAAACAAACATAAGTTTTCAACATACAAGTTGAGGTCTAATTATCAACAATTTTAAATATTAAATATTGTAACCAAATTTCATTGTTGTTGATGGTGATCTTCAATCCAAAGCTTGTGCAATAATCCTACTTGCTTGTCAATCTAGACACTTCACTGGTACCTCCTAGCCAATGCTAGGGGTACTCTTCTTCCCCCTTAGCCTTTCGAGCTGTAAAAGGGTCACACACAAGAATCTAGAACACAATAGCTCCCAATCTTGCCTCGCAAGTAAGAGCTTCCACTCTTTCTCAAACTTGAAATCTCAACTCTCACAATTAAAACACAGTCAACAATTTTTTTGCAGCATAACAGTACTAAGGAAAGTGAGTCCCTCTTCCCTCCTACAACATTTGTTTTATAGAAAATCCCTCACTAACACATGTCCTCGTGCACAATTATTTAACTTTTTAAATTAATTTATATATGATTGTTCACTCACACACTTGTCACACCCTCCCAAGTTGCACAAGTAATTACCATTTTTATTTTATTTAAAAACCAATTTCCCTCACATTCCCCAATGTGTTCTTGTTTTCTCTCTTAATTGTCCCTTTGTTCCCAAATTCTCATTTAATGAGTTTCCCCTAACCAGATCTTAGTTAGAGTTGGTTTAGGAGTCTTCTTTTAGTTAGACTTAGTGGTAATTTGACTCAAGATGCTATCCTATGTGTACACCTATTCTCTCATGTTTTAATTTATTTCTATTTGAAAAATCTCTATATTATTTTCATGCACACATGTGCATTTTACCCAACCTCTATTTTTTATCACTCTTTTACCTAGAGTTTGATTTTAATGGAGAATTTCTATGTGCATTTCTGAATGGAGAATTAAAAGTTTTATCTTGTTCAACCATGGGGGTTTGTAAAGCAAGGTTAAGAGCATATTGTCTCTAAGTTGAAGACATATTTATATGGACTTAAACAGGAACCCGGGTCTTGGTATGAGAAAATTAATACTTTCTTCTTTCAGCAAGGTTCCATAAAACGTAAAAGTGATCCTAATCTGTATATGAAGCAAGATAGAAATGGTCATATTGCTTTGATTTGTTTCTATGAGGATGATCTTATCATAACAAGAAGTGCTACTGGGTTGATTGAAGAGATCAAAAAGAAAGTTTGTCACGGGAATTTGACATGAAGAACCTTGGAGAATTACATTATTGTTTAGGCCTTAAGGTATGAAAAGACAAGGATAAGACCTTAATCACACAAAGCAAGTATACAAAGGAGGTACATAAAAGGTTTAAGATGAACACTTGTAAACCGGTATATACTTCATTAGAATATAACGTTAAGCTCAACAACAATGGTGACACAAAAGAGGTTGATAGTACTTTGTATCGACAACTGGTGCAAAATCTAAATTATAGAGAAAACTAGGGTAAGTGAATCAGTGTATCATGTTGAAGGGTGCTTTTAAAAGCTATAACAACAATAATTTTGATGGCTTAGTGTAGATTGCTTATTTAATAAGGATTTTAATGTTAAAACTATTAATAAACATTGGAGTCCCTAAGGAATAGGGTAGGACTGAGAGTAACATTTCTAACCCCAGCCAGATGAGGACTTCGAAATTCGATGAACCCAAAAAAAAATGTTCAAGTTCGTTTAGGTTCGCTCAAGGTCGTGTCTACCCTAAGTCCCCATTTGTTGGATTTTACTACTACCTTAGGTTGTTGCATTCACTAGATATCTCAATTCAAACGGAACCGGGATTCAGTGGCATTTTTTATATCAATCGTTATGCAGCAGCTCGCTGATTCAAGCATCGTGGGGTCGAAGAGAGCCACAATCGCGTGCTAGAAGTGAGACTTGTAGGAGAAGAGGGACCCAACTGTCTCTTGGTAGCTACTCTAATCGAGGTTAGATACTGTATTCTAAATTTTAAGAAAACACTGAAGATTCAAAGCAAGATCATCTAATGTAGTTCACGCATTAAAGTGGAAAATGATCCATTAACTTATATCAATCACTTTTAATTTTGCTAAAATTACACATTAATTGCTATTCCATAAATATGGTAACATCGTTGCAATTGTAAATACTCAGACGTTTTTCATTGTCTATTCAATGAAAAATATTAGTCATGGTCTATTCAATGGAAAATGTGGCGACGAAATGCTCGGGCTCTTCCAAACACTGGCCCGGCTCTTTCTAATGTTTCTAATCAATTCATATATAATTTGAGCAAGGACCGTCATGAAAGTTTGTGATCTCACATTTTATTTGGGAATAAAAATTGGGATTTCATGCAGGAAGGGAATTATTTCTTCACTTGGATTCGATGGTGAATGTCTACTTGGGAAAGCTGGATCGATTCCCAATCCAATCCAATCATGGATTCGAACGGGCAATGCAGGTGTTGTCTATGTTGGCAATCTCAGCAATCATGGAAAGTGACGGTAATCAAAACATGAAAACAACTCGCACTAAGCATAGTAATGGGCGGAGCAGCTGGCCATCGTTCCGCTGTTAAAAAAGCACGAAGGATTTTCTCTAGGTCTGGGAGGCATCTATCATATAGATCTGGTCTCTCTATACTTTTGTAACTGGATCCGATCTTTACATCTTGGAATACATCACATCTGCGCTCTCTCTATAATTTTGTAAATGGAACCGATCTTTACAGCTTGGAATACATCCAATGAGATGTTCAATTTCACAATTGTAGAAGTAAAAATTTAAGGTGTTGGTTAATTGTTTCATGTTTTGTTTTGTTTTTTGTCATATGAGTTTGTACAAAATCACAATTTTACATGTGAGTATATAGAAGTAAAATTTATTTCATTCGATGAGATGTTCCATTTCACAAAAAAAATTAAAGAGTTCGTTGTTGTTTTACATTTTTTTTGGTAGGAATTTGGTTTTATGAATCTTTATAAAATCACAATTTTATGTTATTTAAATTTTATTTTTGAATGTAGAATGGATTACAAACATTGAAAAAACTATGAAATATTTGAATTATTCAAAATTAACCAATCAAATCTACTGAACTAATAATTTCACTCAAATATAAAAGAGAAAATATAAAAAAAAAGCAAAACATAAACCTAATTAACTGATGTCATTTTATTTTATTATGATTAACTTAGAGTAACGTGTAATGGCTTGGTAGGCGTTTCAAATTCCATCTTATGTCCCACACATTATTTTCTTATGATTAACTTAGAGTGTGAAGCCTGTGATGGCTTGGGAGGCGTTTCAAATTTCATCTCATCTCCCATAAGAAGTGAAGATGAGGAGCCATGTGTAATAAAGAAGCTCGAGTGTCGAGAAGGATCAGGTAATTTCTTAAAAAAAAACAATATCCCACTCAACAGAGTAATTTCTTCTTGTTCTACCCATCCATCTCTGATATTCGGATGCTTTCTGAATTTGCATTCCTTGCATATCTGAGATCCAGGGAAGCGGTGAATTTGCTAAGGGAACATGTCTAGATGTACGGAAAAACGACATTCAGCAGAGCAATTTTTTATAGCTCTATCCATCCATCATCTCCGGATGCGATCCATCTGAGATCGATCTGCGGATGCTTTCTTCGATCAATCTGAGATCCAGGGCACCCGTAAATATGCTTCAGGTTGAATTTGGCTTTGTTTTGACACTTATTGCTTTTAAATTTTCAACCCAGGTGATACAAAACGTTCGAGAAGTCTGAATGTTTCAGAGGTCTATTAAAGGATGGATGTGAATAAGCCTTATTTTGTTTTTGCAATTTGTTTTTCAATTTTCAATAGTTAGCTTTATTTTTCTATTTTTATTTATCTTTAAATTTTTATGTCCAAAATATTTTAGTGTTAATATAGAGTTAAAGCAATTTAGGGTTTCTTGCATGATTTCAATCTTATTTAGTTTTAATTTTTCCACTATTTATGAATTGCAATTTGATTGATTCCTAGATCTAGGGTTTCTTGCATTATTTCAATTTTATTTAGTTTTAATTTTTCTACTATTTATGAATTGCAATTTGAATGATTCCTAGAATTATTGCAGAACTTTTGATTCCAAATATTTCGCTTTTGATATGCTCCTTCTATGCTATTTGTAAGTTTCTGTAAGTTAGTTTGTTAAGGAAGTTTACTCCAAACTAAATTTCTATAAGTTACATTGTTAAGGAAGTTTACCCCAAACCATGATGGCTTAGGCTAAGTTTACAAAATGCACAGGGATTAGGGTATGCATACCATTTAAACTTATCTAGATAGTTTATGGGATAGCTAGTTATCCAATGCTAGAAGTATATGACATGGGATTAACCTAGAAAAAAAGAATTTTAATATCAATTTAAGCTAGAAGTATATTAGATGTGGTGAGTGTGGATTTTTTTTTTTTAATATCAATTCTTAGGTAAAGTAGAAGAACATTTTTAAATTGGTGTTAAGTGTCTTATATTGTATTTACAGTAAATTTTTAGTGAACAATTTTAGATCTATAAGTGATGAGTTAGTGACCATTGGTGTTTATATAAAAGACAAATAGTTGGTAATTCTTACATAGTAAATCTTATGATTGATTATTTGAAAAAAATATGGAAAACTAGGGCATATATTAAACTCTAATCTGAAACTTTAATAATCTTAATCCTAATCTAAAACCCTAACCCTGATATTACATATTTATTATAGAATTAATCTGAAACCCTAACCTTAATCTTACCTATTTATTATAAGATTAATCTGGAACCCTAACTCTGATCTTGCCAATTTTTTATAAAAGTAATTGATATAGCTAATAAACATATATCAACCACCTTTATAATGTGGTTGTGCCAATACATTTACCCTATAATACTGTATTTAATTTTATCTGTATTTAATAATAAATCAATGGGTCAGATTTATTATTCATAACTTTCTTCCATTTATCAAGGCATCTGTTAACATGTTTACTTTTTAACATTTACCTAATCACATTAAAAAAATACTGTAAGGATATGTAAATGCCACGTTTAAATGATTAAGTAGGATTAAACCATGCAGCCAAACATTTCATATTACCAGAGACAAATTACCACATACATTTTATATTGGGAGCACTGGTTTTCAGCCAATACCTTTCGGCGTTCTCAGCCGCTGCTGTGCTAGTTTAACTCTTTTGGAGGCATAGAACAGATGGAGTGACGTACAACAACATGACTGACAAATTGACCAATTGCTTTATTAAATAAATTTAATTTATTTTAAATTTTAATGAAAATATTAATAATTTGAAAATTGATTCTAATCTTATGAAATAAAAAAACTATAAAATAGATGTTGCCTATGATATATTGCTCTATAGTCAAATTCCAATATATTATAGCAATCTTATAAAGATTGCTTTAATGGTATTTGAACGGTGTAATCCAATTCTAATGAAAGACATCCAATTTCACAATATCCAGTAGAAATAGAACCAAGTGAAAGAACAGTTTCCAGCAGAAATACAACCAAGTCAAACTGAGACGATATGTAAATCGAATAGACTACGGATAGAAATAAAAGTTTTTGGGAGCGCACTTAAATATTTTATCGTTAACACATTCACAAAAGGTGCAGAAAACTAGGCGAAAACGTTCTTCGAGAATACAGAAATCATTAAGCAACGCAAAACTAGAAGTTCAGCGGAAGGAAATCGAAGGTTCCACGTCTACCTTCGTCAAGTAACATAAAATTTTGAGTAACATGTTACGCACGGCTTCAAAACTATGACAGTTCAAAGAAAATAGGTGGGGAATAAAGCTACATTCTCTGCTGTCGGTGTGTTTTCAACTTACAAACGAACACAAAGCTTCTTTTCAATATATACATCACAACTCTTTCTGGATAGCGCTTACACGTTGTTTGGTCTACTTCCAACATCATGAAACTCGTCTCCATTACTTCCAAATTCTTCTTGCTGTGGCAATGCAAAATTATTTTGAATGAATGGATGTTCATTGAACTGCCAAATATCATCCTCCCACAGAGACCTCATTCACAGCATCTGTCTCTTCATTGTTATCCATATCGATCTTCTCGAGAAAGGCCACAAGATCAGTGTCATACCCCAACGTTCCACTATTAGTTCGTTTCGCGTCAGGCGAAGCCAATCCACTATTCAGACATTCATGTCTCCCTCGCTTGTTTTGAGAAACTTGTGAGGAGGTTGTCACATCAAATATGCGAAACAAACACACGGTGTAACGAACCTCCTCGTTACGACAACAACTCTGAGAA
>ML799444.1:173367-185630 GCA_009831015.1 Picea engelmannii | reverse complement strand
CTTTCCCTCTTCTGAATGAGAATTGAGATTGAAAGGCATTTGAGATTGACTCATCTGTGAGATGTAGTCTTGTCTCATGTGTCACTAGAGAACCAATTAGTTCATCTGTTGAGAAACTTGACAGATCCTTGGATTCAAGGATGACTGTTACAACCATTTCAAATTTCCTGGGTAAACTTCTGAGAATTTTCTCAACAATTCGTTGATCAGTGAGGGTTTCACCAATCAATTTGATCTGGTTCACGATTCCCATGACTCTGGTCATGAACTGATCTATAGTTTCGGACTCTGTCATTCTGAGAGTCTCGAATTGTGTCCACAAGGACTGCAGTTTAACTGTTTTTACCCTGTCATTTCCTTGGTAGGACATTTTGAGGATGTCCCAAGCTTGTTTGGAAGTACCAGCGCCTGTGATTTTCGAAAAAATCGAATCATCCACAGAGTTCTGTATCCAGAATTTTGCTTTGTTTTCCTTGGTCCTCAGAGTTGCCTGAGCAATTCCCTGCGCATTTGTCATGGCAGTGAGGGATGCTGGATCTGGTTCTACATAGCCAAGATCCACTAGTTCCCAGCATTCTTGTGCTTGCAGGAACGATCTCATCCGAAGAGACCAAAATTCATAATTCTTTCCCAGAAGCATCGGACCCTGAGTCGGGCCGAGATTGCTAGACAACGCCATTTAAAAAAAATGCTTGAAAAAATAGAGGGAAAAGAAATTCGAATTTACTTCCAATCTCAGAGATTGTCGATTCGCCGATGGCCGATAGGAGCTTATCGGGCTTTAGATGGCCCTTGGTCTCCTTGCAATGTGACCACGCACCTTGTGTAAGCGCTACGGGCTTTTCCCGTTCCTTTGGCTTTCAAATCGCCGAAATGCGAAAAAAAAATTGTCTTTGGACTTTTCAACGGTCCAGATCGTGCATTGATCGGACGGTCCAGATCGTATCGAGATTTCGCGAATCGGGATTTCGTGAATTCTGATGTCGAGTGTTTCTGACTCCTCGAATCCGCGATCGCCGATTTTCCGATGGTGCTGTCCTATCGAAACTTTTCCCGATGGCTCCGATCTGCGACACGTGTCCTCAACAGATGGACGGTCGTGATCTCTCCTCGTGATATCGCGATTTTATATTTTCCGGACTTCTCGTCTCCAGGATCCGCGATTTGCCGAATCCCGTTATGCCGATGAAGTCGCTTATCGGGACTTTTCCCGAAAGCTTCGATTTCAGCCACGTGTCCTTCAAAGATGAACGGCTCAGATTTGCGTCGGGGATTTCACTGGAAAGAAACCCGATCACTCGTTCTCAGGTTTCGCGATTTCCCGAATCCCGATTTGCCGATGGCGCTTTCCTCTTCGGGACTTTTTCTGAGTCATCGGATTTGCGCCACGCGTCCGAGAGAGATGGACGGTCCTGATGCTTCCTCGGGATATCGCGACTTGCAATGCTCCGTTGACACAATGTGTCTGTCAAGTGGAAACACCGAATGCCGATAGTGGCCTCGATGTCCGCCACGTGTCCGGCCAAAATGGACGGCTGAGATCTTATCGCTATATCGCATATCGCGATTTCGCGAGTTGCGAGGTCCCTTTGCAATGGACTTAGAAAAACCCCGAACTCTGAAATGCCGATATGACGATGCGATGAGCTGCTGCCACCTATCCTCTGAAATGGACGGCTGTGATCTTATCGGGATTTCGCGTATCGCGATTTCGCGAGTTGCGATGTCAAATTTCTTTGACAACTTGAAACCCCGAATGCCGAAATGCCGACGATTCATTGATCTGATGCCACCTGTCCTCTGAGATGGACGGCTCAGAAGCCTTCTCGGGATATCGCGATATCGTGTATCGGAGTTTGTGGAGAGCAGTTTCCTTTGCTCGTCCAACTCGCGATTTTGCGATGGAATAGGATCTCGCCACGTGTTTCTGGATGGACGGTCCTGGTGACGTCGGGATTTCACAAGGAAAAAGTCCGACTGTGAGCTCTAGAGGGTTAAACCTCGAGCACTTTCTCCCTGATCTAACGGTCGTCGGGCCTTTGCACAAGATCGGACGGCTGAAATGTTTTTTCCCTTTCCGCGCTCTCCTGGTCCCTTCTGGACTGGTTTCCCGCCTTGGAACCGTTCGCAGGATGAATTTCACGGCTTCTATGGTTGATCTTTACGCCTGTGGAAGAAAGATTCGTGAATATTTCAAAGATTTGTAAGAAATACACGAATTCTTCGTTGTCTGCTGCAATCTTTGACAGATTTGAGCGATTTCCAAGAATCTTTAAAGGATTCTGCCTTCTGCCTGAATCTTTAACAGATTGAAGCGAAATCTTCAAGTTCTTTAAACTTCTTTCGTTCTGAAGCTCTTCTGCGTCAATCTTTGACGGTTCTTTGAGAAAATTGTGCAGGTTTCTTCTTCTGCGTTCTCTGCTTCCTCCGCTAGCTTCTCATGGCGATCTTTAAAGAGTATTGCAGACAGCTTTCCAAACCTTGTGAAAAGTCTGTGACGCTTGCTCTCAAGATCCGTGAGGCTCTACGCTGTGAGGATCGAGTTTCTCTCCCGACTGTGTGAAGAGGCTTACTGCTGAAGCTCTGATACCATGATAAATTGTGAAGGACAGAGAAATGCAAAGAGAAAAGAATAGTATATTCAAATGTATGAAGAAGTACAGAAAGTACAGAAGTAAGTTGAAGAACTGAAGAGCATTTGACAATAGGAAATAGCTGAGCTTATATATGCTCAAGCAAGACAAAAATAGAAAGTACAACTGTCCAGTACAGCTGGCAGTGTACGGTCATACTGTTGAGGGTACAATATATTTAACACATTAGACCCAAAAGAAGGAAAGAGATACATAGAGCCAACAAGAGGAAACGATATTGACAACTTGCATAACATGATTGAGTGGATGGATGATTATGTAAACCCCACTACAGATGGTGCTCTGAGTTGGATAAGTATTAGTTGATGTGCATCAGATTCAAAAGAAGTTATGGAGCATTGGAAGAAGAGGATGCATGAAGTATCAGCTAGATGATGTGCACCCATGACCCGATCCTTACACTGTATTGGAAGAGAGTTATGTAATCCACCCAGGTATGATGGATTAACTGATATAATATTATTTGTAAAGGAATTTGAGTTGCAGGTAAGGCCATTGGTACTAGATGTGTTCCTAAAAGTGACTCTAGGAAAATGGTGGGTTGCACATAGAGATGGGATGGAAGACTATAACAGACCCTCTGTTAAGACATAAATGTAAGTGAGTGCAGTAAAGGATTTTTTATCATCCAATTTCACAGTGAAATAGAACCAAGTGAAAGAACAGTTTCTAGTAGAAATAGAACCAAGTCAAACTGAGATGATCTGTAAATCGATTAGACTACGGAGAGAAATAAAAGTCTTTGGGAGCGCACTTAAATATTTGGTGCAGAAAACTAGGCGAAAACGTTCTTTGAGAATACAGAAATCATTAAGCAACTCAAAACTTGAAGTTCAGTTGAAGGTCCCACGTCTGCCTTCGTCATTTAACATAAAATTTTGAGTAACATGTTATGCACGCCTTCAAAACTATGACAGTTCAAATAAAATAGCTGGGGAATAAAGCTACATTCTCTGTTGTCGATGTGTTTTCTACTTACATCACAACTCAATATATACATCACAACTCTTTCTGGATAGCACTCACACATTGTTTGGATAGTTCCAAACATCATGAAACTCGTCTCCATTACTTCCAAATTCTTCTTGCTGTGGCAATGCAAAATTATTTTGAATGAATGGATGTTCATTGAACTACCAAATATCATCCTCCCACAGAGACCCATAGAAAACTTTCGTAGTCTCACCATAGCCATCCACGGCATCCGAATACATAATATCGGGAATTGAATCTCCATCGATAAGGCTCTGCATGATTCCAAGGACGTCCGGAGTAAAATGCTCTACGTAGAAACCTAGCTCTCCTCGAACATCGTCGTAATACGTGAAGTGTCTTATATCATACGTCAGCGAGGTCGCTTCAGAATTTCCGTCTCCAGTTAATTCACCTTGCTGATTTGAACCCATCTGATCAGTGCTGCCCTTTTCATCGGTGGATTCGAAATCGATATATGTTAGCGGCTTCAACCCGGTGGATTATAAAATCAGTGAAATCAAAATAAGAACAGAGGTACAAAAATAAACTGGCTTGCAACGATACAAAGATATCAAAAGGATTAACGTCTGGTCGACGAAGTGATTGAAAGCAATTTCTTAGAAAATGATAGCAGAGTAAAGCATTGACCCGATGTTTTAAATCGCCCAGGAAAAACTTTTAAATGAATTAACAAGATTTGTAAGAAATGGTCTAAGTTATATTTACTAAAATTTCAATTCTCGGAGTAGTATTCCCAATGGCAAGAAGTATTCCCAATGCTTCTATTGATCCATCACATACATCTGAAGCATATCCTCTAAGATCTAGCTCGTTCTTTCTGTTTTTCCATCAGTTTATGGGTGATATGTTGTACTAAATTTTAGTTGTGTTCCCAAATCCTCTTGGAAACTTGTCCAAAACCATCCTGTAAACATTGATCCTCGGTCGAATATGATCCTTCTTGGTAAAACATGTAAACTTACAATCTCCTTGACGAATACTCTAGCTATGTCTGGAGCCTGATACATCGTACACTCTGGAATAAAGTGTGCACTCTTCGTCAGAGTGTCAACTACCACAAAAATCGAATCATGTCCCATTTCCATTAGTGGCAATCCAATGATAAAATCCATCGAAATGACTTCCAATTTCGATTCTAGAATAACGTGTGTTTGTAACAATCCTACTGGATGTCTATGCTCAACCTTCACTTGCTAACATTCTAGACATCTCACCAAGTAACTAACTATGCCTGCTTTCATTCCTTTCCAAAAGAATAAAGGCTTAAGGTTTTCCTTCATCTTAGTGACTCCAGGATGAGCCATGTATATTGCTTGATGAACTTCTCTTAAGATCAAACTTCTTAATCCATTGTTAGGCGATACGTAAATTCTGTTATTAAATCTCAACAATCTATCATTGTCCAATGAATAACCTTCAAACTTCGGTACCATCATGGTATTTTGTCCAATATTATCATTAACTTCCTTGTACCAGTCATTGTCAATCTATAAAAATAGAATCTTTTCTTGAAGATTCGTCTTAAGAGGTATTAACGAGAATATCTGTGGTCTCCGACTCAACGCATATGCTACTTTTTTCACCGTTCCTTTAATGTAAGTAATCTCAAAGTCGTATTCACTAAGTAATTTTGACCAATGCCTCTGTAGTGCATTCAAGTCACTCTGAGTATATATATGTTGCAATCCATAGTGATCTGTCCTTAATTAAAAAAAAATTCCAATCAAATAATGTCACAAACTCTCAAGGCATATACAATTGCTAATAACTCCAAGTCGTGTGTTCTGTAGTTTTCCACATGCTTTCTCAATTCCCTTGAGATATAAGCGATCACTCGACCGTCTTACATCAAAAATCTGCCTAAACCTTCCTTGGATGTGTCCGTGCATATCAAGAATTCTTTGTCCATGTCAGGGATCTTCATTATCGACAGTTTCATTAATAACTCTTTAAGCTTTTGAAATGCTTCCATGCATTTCTCTGTCCATACGAATTTCTTGTTTTTCTTTTGCAATTCCATAATTGGATTTGTTGTCTTCGAAAAACCTTTGATGAATCGATGATAATATCCTGCTAAACACATAAAGCTAGATACCTCATGTACATTCATCGGTGTTGGCCATTCCATAATAGCCTCTACTTTCACTGAATCCGCAGCGACACCTTCACCAAATATGATATGTCCAAAGTAATGAATCTTTGATTGGTAAAAATAGAATTTTGATAGCTTCTCATACAATTTGTTTTCTCTTAGACATTGTAGAACCAATCTTAAGTGTTCATCATGCTCTTATTTCATTTGAGAATAAACCAATACGTCAACAATAAATACTTCAACAAACTTGTCCTAGTATTCACGAAACACCCCATTCATCAAACTCGTGAATACCGTTGAGGTATTCGTCAACCCGAATGGTAAAACAATAAACTCATAGTGTCTGAATCTCATCTTAAATGTGGTATTAGGGATATCCTCCTCCTTAATCTGTAATTAATGATATCCTTATCTCAAATCAATCTTAGAAAATATAGTTGCTCCTTTCATTTGATAAAATAAATCGTCAATCCTTGGCAACAGATATTGGTTCTTGATCGTAGCTTTGTTCAATTGACGATAGTCAATACAAAGTCTCCATAATCCATCCTTATTTCTAAAAAAAATCATTGGTGCATGCCATGGCAATACGATCGTACGTATAAGTCTTAAATCCAACAACTCCTTCAATTCCATTTTCAAATCCTGCAATTCCGGTGTCGACATCTAGTTTGGAGTTCTCACAATCGATTTTGTTCCAGGTTTCAAATCTATGGTAAACTCAAGTTCTCTTTCTGGTGGGAAACCTAGTAGTTTCTCTATAAATACGTCTGTAAACTATGATACTACCGAAAGGTTTTCCAATCCTTATGTCTCGCCCTTTTCATTAAGTGCTAGGATGGAATATAAATTGCATCATTTTTGCATACTCTTCTGTAATTGTAGGGAAGATATAAATATCAGTAAAACCCCTTGGTTTCTACCTACAATCACCCTACTCCATCCCAGATCATATGTCAAGCTTAACTATTTCTTCTTGCATTTAAATATCGAATCATGCGATTCCAACCATTCCATGCCTATCACTATGTCATAAGATCCTAAGATCGTGACATATAGGTTGACCTTCGTTACAAAATCACCCAAGTTAATGTTACATTCCATAACCTTTCCTCCAACTTTATGTTTGTCTCCCGAATCCATTTCTACGTATCTGAACTCATCCTACTCGACTGCCTTTACCTTAATTCTCTTTATTTCTGCACTAGAAATAAAGCTCTATGTAGCTCCTAGGTCTATCAAAATACTAAAATTTTGATCGACGATCATACTTGATGTCTCAAGAACAATGGACTGGTGCTCGCCTAGCAGTTGTTCACTATTGCATGTATTTTGTGAGACTTGCCCAAATATCCAACCATAGTGGGTCTCGATGATTCGGCCACTCTAGCCTTCTCAATGGGAAAATCTTGCTGGTAATGTGGCTCTCCACATGTCCAAGATACGGTCTTTGGTCCATTCCTCCTAGTTTATGAAGTAGAAGTTGTTGTCCTTGCAGTTTTTGATCCCAGTTTGTTCTGTTGAATGGGCCTAAACTATTGTTGTTGTGCAGCAGTGCTCTGTAAGGATTCCTCTATTGAGGATTAGGTCATCTCGGTGTCAAGAACATAGGTCCTTTGGGTGTATCTTGATGCCCATAAGTTTGTCTGGATGGTGTCTGATGTTGTTGCACTCCTGGTGTCATCTGTCTAGTTGGTCTAGAAAGAGTCCTTCCCTGACCCCCACTGTTCAGTTCTTCCTTGGCTATGAGGGCCTTCTGAACTGCATCATGCAACATTTAAGGCAATAGGATCTTCACCTTCGCACAAATGTTGAAGTTAAGGCCAAACACAAATTTGTTGGCATTTAACTTCTTCGTGTTCAGATGTGGAGAATACCTCAGTAGCTCCAATGTCGCATGGTTGAACCCGCTCTAATACCATATGTAATAGACCCTCTGTTAATACATAAATGTAAGTGAGTGCAGTAGAGGAATTTTTTATTTATTTTTACCATAACATTGGCTAGGATAAGTGTTGTACTTAAATAACATACATCAATATTTACACATTTATTTCTCAACTATTTCTCTACATCGCAAGATTTAGATACATCTTCACTGTTATTCATAGATTAACTACAACACATAAAATAATAAAAGTTGTCAATCACCTAACTTACCCTGCAAGGTTAGGACCTCCAAGACACATAATCAATGCTCAAGTCCTGGATTCATCCGATTGATTTTGACCATTTAAGGTCTCAGAACTGGCAATTGCTCTGAGGAACAAGGAGATATCTAATTCCCAAACTCCAATCCTATTCTAAAGTACAAGACTAGAATCAACAACTATATTAACTATAATTCCTTCAAGACACAAAGAATAATCTACTATGCTCAATCAATCATTTAAGCAACACTCATGTGCAATTGTGTAACATACCATTTTCAAGCACAAAAATAGTCAAATAAAGAATCAATGTTAAAATATATGTGGGGTAACATTTAAATTTAATCATTTTACCATTCATCTAGAATAAATAGTCCATAATAATGATATTACTATTCTTTATTTCAATAGCACATAAAATCAAGATGCATACTAATTCTTGAAACAAGGTTATATTATCATAATCACATTAAACGTAGATAAGGTCAACTATTAATAATTGTACCTTTATATTAAGTTCTACATTTATGTCAATTGCAACCATTATCAAGATCCATTCCTCATCTAATAAGATAAAGGATTAAAAACACATTTATTTCATATTAGATCCTTGAATAGAGAATCGAAGTTAGATATTGTAATCTAATTTTTAAGAAAACACTAAAGATTCAAAGCAATATCATCTAATGAATTTCACGCATTAAAGTGGAAAATTATGTCTTTAACTTATATCAATCATTTTTAATTTTGCTAATATATTTACATTATAAAATGCATTAAAGTGGAAAATATCAATCATTTTTAATTAACTTATATCTATCACTTTTAATTTTGCAAATATATTTATAAAATGTATTAAAGTGGAAAATGATGTCATTAACTTATATCAATCACTTTTAATTTTGCGGCGAATATATTTATGTTATAAAACTACACATTAATTGTTATTCTATAAATACTGCAACATTGTTGCAATTGTAAATGAATGAATGAATGAATGATGATGATTAACGTCCACTAAGACCTAATTGGTCTATCGAACCTTAAGAGGGTAAGTGATTACTTGTGATTCTTTAGAATTTTGTTTTCTGTGCTGGAAAAGCATTAAGAGAAGCTTTCCAAGATCACCATACCTTTGTTGAGTTAAGAGGTTAGGAAGTTTGGTAGTGTGATCAATATTTTGAAAATGAGATCTAATATGGGTATAGGCTGGACAATCTAAGAGAAAGTGATTTTCATCTTCAACCTTTTTGGTGTCACAAAAGTGACACACTCTTTCATCCCATAATGTTTTAGGAATTGACCAACACCTAGTGGTTATCTATTCAATGAAAAATGTTAGTCATGATCTATTCAATAAAAAATGTGGTGACGAAATGCTCGGGCTCTTCCAAACACTGGCCAGGCTCTTTCTAAAAATCTTGTTTCTAATCAATTGATATATTGAGCAAGGACCATCATGAAAGTTTGTGATCTCACATTTTATTTGGGATTAAAAATTCGGATTTCATGCAGGAAGGGAATTATTTCTTCACTTGGATTCGATGGTGAATGTCTACTTGGGAAAGCTGGATCGATTCCCAATCCAATCTAATCATGGATTCGAACGGGCAATGCAGGTGTTGCCCATGTTGGCAATCTCAGCAATCATGGAAAGCGACGGTAATCACAACATGAAAACAACTCACACTAAGCATAGTAATAGGCGGAGCAGCTGGCCATTGGCCATCGTTCGGCTGTTAAAAAAGCACGAAGGATTTTCTCTAGGTCTGCCAGGCCCTTGCCTCTATCATATAGATCTGCTCTCTCTATACTTTTGTAACTGGATCCGATCTTTACAGCTTGGAATACATCACATCTGCGCTCTCTCTATACTTTTGTAACTGGAACCGATCTTTACAGCTTGGAATACATCCGATGAGATGTTCAATTTCACAAGTGAGTATATATAAGTAAAATTTATTCCATCTATTTACATGTTCAATTCCACAAGTGTAGAAGTAAAAATTTAAGTTGTTGGCTAATTATTTCAGGTTTTGTTTTTGTTTTTTTAGATATGAATTTGTACAAAATCTTACAAATTCCAATTTTACATTGAAAGTAAAATTTATTAGATGTTTAATTTTACAATGTTCAATTTTACAAGTATATTTTTTGGGTCTGAATTTGGTCATATGAATTTGTACAAATTCACAATTTTATTTTGTTTAAATTTCATTTTTGAATGTAGAAATGGATTACAGGTGTTGGGTTATTCAAAATTAACCACTCATATTTGCAGAGCCAATAATTTCACCCAAATATAAAAGGGTGAAATAAGACAAATTTTAATACATAAAACATAAAACTTTTAAAAGAAGACTAATTTTAATGCATAAAACAAAAAACAAAACATAAAACTTTTAAAATAAGACAAACTTTAATGCATTTAACCCATATGCCATAGTACTGTATTATACAAACTTAGCCACTAAAATCTGCAGATCCAACCATTCATCACTAAATATTAGACAAGATCAAACCAAAAAATTACCAAAAAACAACCAAAAAATAAAACATTTAGACTATACTTTTAGTAAAAGAATGAATTGAGAATGAAAAGAAAAACTGTATTTAATTGTACTAATGTTACCGTATTTAATTGTACTATTGAGTTACTTGAGAATGAGAAGAAAAACTGTTTTTTTTTTTTTTTAATTATTTTTTTATACGATCTTGGATTTAAATGTCTCTTCATTTTTTAACTCTTTTGGAGGCATCCACATAAAACAGATAAGAGTGGCGTACACCAACATGATTGACAAATTGCTTTATTAAATAAATTTAATTTATTTTAAATTTATACTTATATTATGAAAATATTAATAATTTGAAAATTGATTCTAAGCTTATGAAATAAAGAAACTATAAAATTGATGCTGCCTATGATATATTGCTCTGGTCAAATTCCATGTTATAGCAATCTTATAAAGATTGCTTGCTTTAATGATATTTGAACGGTGTAATCCAATTCCAATGAAAGACATCCAATTTCACAGTATCCAATAGAAATAGAACCAAGTGAAAGAACAGTTTCCAGTAGAAATAGAACCAAGTCAAACTGAGACGATCTGTAAATCGATTAGACTACGGAGAGAAATAAAAGTCTTTGGGAGCGCACTTAATATTTTATGATTAACACATTCACAAAAGGTGCAGAAAAATAGGCGAAAACGTTCTTTGAGAATACAAAATCATTAAGCAACGCAAAACTAGAAGTTCAGCTGAAGGAAATTGAATATTCCACGTCGGCCTTCGTCATTTAACATAAAATTTTGAGTAACATGTTACGCACGGCTTCAAAACTATGACAGTTCAAATAAAATAGCTGGGGAATAAACCTACATTCTCTGTCGGTGTGTTTTCAACTTACAAACGAACGCAAAGCTTCTTCTACACATATACATCACAACCCTTTCTGGATAGCGCTCACAGATTGTTTTGTCTAGTTCCAAACATCATGAAACTCGTCTCCATTACTTCCAAATTCTTCTTGCTGTGGCAATGCAAAATTATTTTGAATAAATGGATGTTAATTGAACTGCCAAATATCATCCTCCCACAGAGACCCATAGAAAACCTCCGTAGTCTCACCATAGCCATCCACGGCATCAGAATACATAATATCGAGAACTGAATCTCCATCGATATGGCTCTGCATGATTCCAAGGACATCCGGAGTAAAATGCTCTACATAGAAACCTAGCTCTCCTCGAACATCGTCGTAATACGTGAAGTGTCTTATATCATACGTCAGCGAGGTCGCTTCAGAATTTCCGTCTCCAGTTAATTCACCTTGCTGATTTGAACCCATCTGATCAGTGCTGCCCTTTTCATCCGTGGATTCGAAATCGATATCTGTTCGCGGCTTCAACCCAATTTCTTCTTCCAGAGACTTTATAACCCCGTTGAGCATCATCTCGCCCTGGACCTCATTCACAGCATCTGTCTCTTCATTGTTATCCATATCGATCTTCTCGAGAAAGGCCAACGAGATCACATTAGTTCGTTTCGCGGAGGGCGAAGCCAATCCACTATTCAGACATTCATGTCTCCCTCGCTTGTTTTGAGAAACTTGTGAGGAGGTGGCCATGTGTGCAAACAATTCTGTGAATGAAATCTAACAGATACAACAACAGAGAGTCTTGTTTGTGTTAGCGGTACTTCTTCATTCGGGGTTTCACAGTTAATGCAAAGATTTGGGTTATCTCCATTTTCTACTACGCAGACTTTTTCCTATTCAAAGGACAAACGGAAACCCACCTCGCAGTCGAAATCATATTGTCCAACGGCGCAAGTTGGTTTAAAGAAAAAAACATTCTCGATGTC
>ML799444.1:111168-130849 GCA_009831015.1 Picea engelmannii | reverse complement strand
GCCACACTATTTGTTGGTGTTCCTCATATCCTATTGGGTAAAAATCAGATTTTATCATGTCCTTGAACACCTCCCAATTATTCATTGGTGGCTCATTCCCTAGCAATATTATTACTGCATCACTCTCCCACCATGCTAAGGCACGACCTTCAATATTCAATTGAGCAAAAGAAATATTTTGTTTTCCAGTTATTTTATGCACATTGAAGTATACTTCCATCTGTTGTAGCCACTGGTTCAACCTAATAAGATATACTTCCCTGGAATATGGCATGATGTCCACCTTGGCATCCAAACAAAAAATGTACGTATGTCTTACTATAACTACATTCTGCCATCTCTAGCTTAGTATTAGGATCTATCTTTGGCTTATTTTTCTCTCTCTTGGGGTCTTCATGAAAATCCTCTGTCAATGGTGTTTCCTTGCACTTCCCTACTAATGGTTGTGACACTATCGATGTCACCGTGTCCAAACTCTAATAAAATTGATCCAACCTGACCTTGTCATATTCTTCCTCATCTTTTCCATAATGTTCCCCTACCATTATTGGTGCTCTACCTCACTCTATCCATGGAAAAAACTCTTGTTCACTTCTTTTGTAATCACTACAGGTGCTTACCATATAGGTCTCACTGAATGCATTTGAACTTCTGTTCTGATACCATTTGAACCGTAAACGGAAATCTTATATCCTTTATGTTTCACCAACATGAAATCCTTTGTAATGCATCTATAATTTTTTCTCTCATTGGCTCACAAAAATTCAACCAGTGAAGCCAATAGTTGAGTCAACCAACTAACTGACCAATTGATCACTCATAAGTCAAGTTGACTAATGAAAAGAAAGTTGACTACCTGGAATATGAGTTGACCAAAAATACAATCCAATAGACTACCCAGAAGTCGTTTCGACCAAAAAAGACAAGCCATTCGACTACCCGGAAGTCGAGTAAACTAAAAATACAAGGAAGTCGACTATACACATGTTTGGTCGACCAAGGGATATAAATCGACCAAATGAAAACCTAGTTGAATAGAGAGTGGATCTAGTTGGTTAACCATTAATGTCGGTTGAACAAGAATATGAAAACAACCACAAGGGAATCTCGAACAAACTGAGGGGGAATCGAGTTGTCTACAAGGGAAATCGACCAAATACCACATGAATAAGAAAACCTAGTAGAACGCATTGACCAACGATAAAAAGCTAGAGGTTTTTTTTTATCCCCACTTTTAAAAATAGGTACAATGAGGTTTTGAGTCCATGGTTTTGTGAGGTCCTCCTTGATAGGCCCTCCAAGATTGCTCCTTGGTAGCCTTAGATTGTCCTTAACTTTCCTTTTTTCAAACTACTTAACCCAAAACTCTCCATTTTGTTTTTGAAATCTTATTGTATAGAAAGAGTTTGAATATACACATTAAAATTACTTAGATATACTAAGATTTATTAATTTCAAAATCATGTATATTATATATTCTTTATGATTTTTTTTATGGGCCTTACACTATCACCGGGGTTGTGGGTAGCAATGCTTTTGAGCTCAACACTCCACCCTTCCTTGGCCTGCATCCAGTGTTCAATGTGGACCTCCTTCGACCATATTTTCCACCATTATTGGACACCTCAGAGATCAAAAAACAAATGACACCAATAGAGTGCAAGCCTGACTACATGGAACAAGCATCGACTGATCAGATAGTGGACACACAGGTCAAGGGCACTCGCTAGTAAAGGATCCAGCTTTATTGGGTTGTCAAGGCAGGGAAAATGCTACACCAAGGAAAGTGGCTCACTCGGGGCCAAATCTAGCAGAAGTTTCCTCCCTTGATGGGGGAACTCAAGGCAATGGAGACCATTGCTTCCTAAGGGGGGAGGATTGATCCAGGTGGATATTGGTGGCCACCCACCTATTCCAACTGGCTCTTGTTCGTTTTTGTTCATCATGTTCTTCCGTGCTTCTTTGTAATTGTGGGTTCTACACTTATGGGGTTGTCTAAAGCCCCACACATCCTCCAGGTGGATATTGGTGGCGTATCTCCTAATATAACTGGCTTGTTTTGTATGTTTTCATGTCAACACATCTTGATATACTTCTAGGGTCGTTTTGGAGGCTTAAACAATGTATTTTTGGCTCGCCATAGTCAAACTGTAGACAGAGTCAAAGTTTGACGATAGAATGTGTAGTTCTCTGAAAGACCTTTCCAATAGGCTATCACGCGCCTAGAATAGAGGTCGTTTGCAAAATTTACAACATTGGGACATTGAGGTACCAACTTACACCAACTTACCCATAGGGGCCCGCATGAATTTTGGTGTTTCACCTTCTAGGATTAGGTTTTTGGATGTCTAGTGTTTTTGCATTCATGAGTAATATAAAAAACACATATGGAGCCTCATTGTAATCCATTTTTCTCAGACGGATGCGCGTAGCAACCACATCTCTTCTCAGAGATAGCTACCACCATTCGAGCAAGTGTTTTAGTTCTACATTTTTACAATTTCATCTTATTTCGTTATTCAATAGAAGATATTGTTCACTGGATATCTGTGTTATTCTTCATATCTATGTGTTTATTGTATTCAATCTATTAATTAGTTCATTCTGCTCCTAAATCCAGATCAATGCTTTTCCATCCTTGACTATCCTATACTAGTTCGCTCTCCTTATGAAAACGAAATCCCTCACATAGAAGTATGGACTTCCCAAGATGACTTCACATATGTCCAGAGGGACCACATATGCAAATACTTCATCAACAAAGTTTTGATTGATGTCAGACTTAAATTTGCACTGTTTTCTCACTTTCAATTTCACATCTTGCCTTACCCATCCTCGGGGGTATGGATGAATATGATATTGGTTCTCAAACCCAAGCTTCTCAACCAGTTGGGCAGAGATCAAGTTGGATTGTGAACCAATATTAAACAAAAAATCCACCTTTCTTCGCTTCATGTGGATTTTATTATAGAAAAGTTCAATCATATCCTTCTCTTCCTTGTGATTGCAACCAACTAGTGCCACCTCTTTATAAATATTGGTGCAATTAATCTTCCCTTATTGGTCCTAGGTTCTATCCACTCATTCCTCAACATCCACTTACATCAATGCTTTCTTCTTCTTTTTTTTGGAAATATTTGGGGTGCTTCTCAGGGTGTAATTTCCAACAATTATCTTCACTGTGTCCCTTTCAATCACATCCTCTACATTGTTGTGAGGAAGGATTTTCTTCTTGTGTTGTTTCCACAATCTTCTTCTCATTCCACTTCTTATTTTATTTCTTCTTTTCATGCTACTCTTGTGGTTCTACTTACATGTGCATACTTGTTTATTTCTTCCGCTTGTCTCCCTCCATGTACTATGCTTGAACATTGGTCTCATCAATCATCTTTGGTCTAGATAGAATCAAATTTGTATGAATTTGAGGTAGTAATTCCCCAAAATACTTGATTAAGATGTCTATACTTTTGAGAGGGATTCCCATCTAAATCACACTCTTTCCAAATTACGTGGTGAATTCCTGCACCAATTATCCTTGTCTCTGCCTAAAGTAACACCACACTATTTGTTGGTGTTCCTCATATCCTATTGGGTAAAAATTGGATTTTATCATGTCTTTGAACACCTCCCAATTATTCATTGGTGGCTCATTCCCTAGCAATCTTCTTACTGCATCACTCTCCCACCATGCTAAGGAACAACCTTCAATATTCAACTAAGCAAAAGAAATATTTTGTTTTCCAGTTATTTTATGCACACTGAAATATACTTCCATCTATTGTAGCCATTGGTTCAGCCTGAGAACATATACTTCCCTAGCATATGGCTTGATGTCCACCTTGGCCTCCACACAAAAAAGGTACTTGTGTAGATTACTATAACTTCATTCTCCCATCTCTAGCTCAGTCTTAAGATCTATCTTTGGCTTATTTTTTTCTCTCTTGGGGTCCTCATGAAAATCCTCTATCAATGGTTTTTCCTTGCACTTCCCTACTAATGGTTGTGACACTATCGATGCCAATGTGGCCAAACTCTAATAAAATTGATCCAACTTGAACTTGCCATCTTCTTCCTCATCTTCTCCATAACGTTCCCCTACCATTATTGGTTCTCTACCTCACTCTATCCCTGGAAACAAATCTTGTTCACTTCTTTTGTAATCATTGTAGGAACATACCATATTGGTCTCACTGAATGCATTCGAACTTCTTCTCTGATACCATTTGAACCATAAACGTAAGACTTATAGCCTTTCTGTTTCACCAACATGAAATCATTTGTAATGCATCTATAACTTTTTTTTTCACTGGCTCACAGAAACTCAACCAGTGAAGACAATAGTTGAGTCGACCAACTAACAAACCAATTGACCACTCATAAGTCAAGTTGACTAATGACAAGCAAGTTGACTACGTGGAAGACGAGTCGACCAAAAATACAAGCCAATAAACTACCTAGAATTCAATTTGACCAAAAAAGACAAGCGAGTCGACTACCCAAAAGTCAAGTCGACTAAAAAGACAAGGAAGTCGATTGTACATATGTTTGGTCGACCAAGGGATATAAATCGACCAAATGAAAATCTAGTTGAATAGAAGGCGTATCTAGTCAACTAGCAATTGTTGTCGATTGAACAAGGAAGATGAAAACAAACAAAAGAGAATCCCCAAAAAAACGAGGGGGAATCGAGTTATTTGCAAGGGAAATCAACCAAATACCATAGGAATAGAATAACCCAGTGGAATGAGTTGACCAATGATAAAAAACTAGAGGGTTTTTTTTATCCCCACTTTTAAAAATAGGTACAATGAGGTTTTGAGTCTAGGGTGGTTTTGTGAGGCCCTCCTTGATAGGCCCTCCAAGATTTCTTCTTGGTAGCCTTTGATTGTACTTAACTTTCCTTTTTTCAAACTGCTTAAAAATCTTCTTGTATAGAAAGAGTTTGAATATACACATTAAAATTAGATTTATTAATTTCAAAATCATGTATATTATATATTCTTAATGATTTTTTTTTAAATATAGTAAGTTAATGAGTTGATAGATTAGTTGTTTTTTTTTTTAATTTAATAAGAATTGTAGAAAAATTTATAATAAAAATCTTACAAAACTCCACTCTTTTTCTCAATATAAAAACCAATCTCACAATTAATTTGTTTATCTGTTTTCCGTTAAGAATGAATCAAAATCTTTTGCTCTAATTTTTTCTCCGTTATCTCCCTCGAATATTTGAAATCTTTCTTTTACATGGCATATAGGTTGGTTGATAGATAGCAGAGTCAAACATTATTGGGGGCATCATTCCTTGAAAGGATAAAGGCAGCGAAATAAAAATGGTGCAAGACATGTAGTTGAGTAGGTGGATATTTTAAGGGCATCTCCGTCTCCGAACAAAATTTACAACAATAGCTAATCCAAGCATGACCACTATGCATGGTATAGTGTAGAGGCAGGTAATGTGGAACGGTTTGAAGGATAGACCATAACGGTGTATATTTAAGAAAAAATTTGTATTATCGATTATAATAGTACACGAACAATGGATTCCAACTTGGAAATAGTGGAGTAAGAGTGAGTTGTAAGCGTTAGTTCTAAGAGTCAGTTCTAAGAGTCATTTCGTAGTTCACTGTCTGTAGAGTCTAGTTGTTTGTGGTTTGCATGTAACCGACTCAGTAGAGTATTTTCCTATATAATGATGTAATGAGTCTTCATTGAATAATAGAGAAGTGAGCGTAGCCTCACCATGTGTTTGTTTGGCATATTTCTAAGTTGGTATCAGAACCATGGGTGAGGTGCGGAAATACCTGTGTTTGCGCAGGTCGCGTGAGATCGAAAATCGTGAAGGTTATATTTTCTCATGCATGGAGGTCGCGTGAGTTTTTTGTTTTGAGCGTGAGCTTGTTTGAGCATGGATGTATGTGAACAAACTTTGTTGTTTGGGGAGGATCCATGAGAGCATGTCGAGTTTTTTATTTTTAAAGGTGGTGCCACGATTTGCATAGGGATTAGAGCGAATGTGTAAAGGAGATCATTAGTGAGTAAGGTATAATCTTTTAAAATGGATATTAAACTTTATGTGTGAGGTGAATGATTTAAAGTGCATATTGTCTTGTGAGGTATAAAGTTTATTAAAATTTGTTATGATAGTTTCATGAATCGTGAGGTGGTGTGGAGTTATGAAAGGATGAAGCATCATTAATAGTGAGGTGGCTATTTAAAAGTGGATATTTTTGATATTAAGGTGCATGCATGTGAGGTGGGGTTATGATTTAAAGTGGATGCATGTGAAATTTATATTATTTATATATATAAAGTGGTTTCATTTAAGGTTTTCTTAGATTTCTTTTAAGAAAATTAAGGCCAAGGTAGAGACGGATTGGTGGTATCTGAAGGTAGAGTGACATGAAGTTGCATATCCTTGGTGATTTACTTGCAGAGACTAAATTTCAACGATGGCAAATCCTTTGGCGGAGACCTACCTCAATGAAGCCAACAAGTTAGATGGCTCAAATTTCATTAACTGGAAATTCAAGAAGCAGACGATGATGGAGGGCTATGGTGTTTGGAACATTGCGGAGGGAACTGAAGTGAAACCTGATGTGGCTGCAGGTGCGACAACAACACAGATCCAAGATTGGGAGAAGCGCAAAAACAAGGCAAAGGTATTGTTTCACATGCCAGTTAAAGATTACATAATTCCACATATTAGAGAAGCTACAACTTTTGCTGTAACATGGACAACGCTTAAAGCATTGTATGAAACTAGCAACACAAATCGCATTTTTTTCCTGAAAACTAAATTGCTAGGCATTAAGATGGATGGAAATGAATCTGTTAGTTCATTTTTGGGTCGTATTAAAGAGGTGAAATACAAGCTAGTAAATATAGGGGAAACTATTTCCAACAGTGATCTGGTCACTATTACCTTAAATGGTATGCTAGAAGATTATCATATGTTCATAACAGGTCTTGCAGAAAGGGAGAAACCTCTTACGTTTGAAGAACTGATAGGTATTTTGCTACAAAAGGAAGAGAGGCACAGGAATCTGAAGCCTCAGAACAAATATTTGGCACTGTGGTCAAATAAGAGATCTGCGAGAGGGAGATCAGGAGAAAGAGGCAGAGGAGGCAGTTCATGGTAGAGAGGTGGTTCATGGCAGAGAGGCAGTTCATCGCAGAGAGGACAATCTCTAAATCAAGGTATGCAATCTGACAAGAATGATTCAAAGAGTTGTTTTTATTGTGGTCAACTTGGACATATTGTTAAAGACTGTCATAAGAAGAAAAGTGATGAGGCTAGGAATAAACCTAGAACACATTCAGGTCATTATGCAGGAAAATATTCAAATAAAGATCTCAGATTATTTATTGCTAGTTATGATATTGATGAACCCCCAAATTTTGAATCACATGATCTTAGGTTGTTTCTGTCTAACGCTGCTTTATCTGCTGAAACATATGATTTTGATGCCTAGTTTGTGGATTCCGGAGCATCAATACATATGACTTGTAATAAGAACTGGTATGCTAATTTAAAAAAAACAAAGAATGGTGCGAGCATATATCTTGGAGATGATCGTGCTCATCAGATCAAGGTATATGGAGACATTCCTGTGACATTGACGAATGGTACAGTTCATTACATTCACAATGTTGTTTATGTGCCAGGAATAAAGAAAAATTTGATCTTTGTGTCCACCATTACAGATCAGGACTTGAAGGTTGAGTTCATCAAGAATTATTGCATAGTGAAGGATCTGCTGGACCACTTCCAAACTGTTGCAATGGGAGTTAGAGAAGGAGGCCTATACAAACTTGATGTTACCAGAAAACCACATCATGCACTGATTATGCAACTATGCCAATAGAGATTATTTGGCATCAAAGGTATGGACACATCAATCATCCTGATTTAATGTTATTAAAGAAAAAAAAATATGGTTGAAGGACTTTCCATGTTAAAGAATGAGAATGTTTCGTGTGATGGATGTGCATTAGGAAAGATGCACATAGATGAATTCCCCTCTAATCCTGACAGGAAAAATGGAGATGTTTTAGATCTTGTGCATACTGATGTTTGTGGGCCTCTGCAGACTAGGTCTCTAGGAGGTGCATTTTACTTTTTGTTATTTATTGATGATTTCACGAGATACACATGGGTTTACTTCCTTAGACAAAAAAGTGATGTTTTTGAGTACTTTAAGGAATTCAGAACCATGTTGGAAAAGAAGATAGGAAAATCCATCAAAATCCTTCGTTCATATCAAGGGGAAGATTATAAATCAGGGGACTTCAACAAATATTGCAAAGATCATGGAATAGTATAGCAGTTTACAATACCCCACAATCCACAGCAGAACGAAGTCGCTGAAAGGAAAAACAAAACTCTGGTAGAGTGTGCACGCAGTATGATGAAAGGTAAGAATCTCTCAAATGCATTTTGGGTTGAAGCCATAAATACTACAGTTTATTTAAAGAATAGAAGTCCAACAAGGTGTCTTGATAAAGTTACTCCTTTCGAAGCATTGTATGGTTCCAAACTTGCAGTTCATAATTTGAAAGTATTTGGGTGTAAGGGTTTTGCTCATATTCCAAAGGAGAATAGGAGGAAATTGGATGCTAAAGCCATTAAATGTATTTTCATTGGGTATTGATCTGAATTTAAAGAATACAAACTATTTGATCTTTCTACTCACAAAGTATTTGCAAGTAGAGATGTACTTTTCCATGAGAAGGAAGAAGGAAATCATGACAACAATAGTCATGAGGAATGGCATAGACTTCTTGATGAAGGAGTTAAATAAGAGCAGCAACAACCACCACAACAACAACGACAACAATAACAACAAGAAGGACTTAGTGATATAGACAATTCAAGCAGTTACAGTTCACCTAGAGGTGAAGACAAATCTTAACAAAGTGGGGAGGAAGATAATCAATTGAGAAGATATTCACAACATAGTCAGCTTCCTAAGAGGTATAAAGACTATGCCCTAATGAGTAGCATTTCAAATGTCATAGAACCCATGAGTTTTGATGAAGCTAATGAACATGATGAATGGTGAAATGCAATGGAGGAAGAATATGAATCTATAATGAAAAACAATACTTGGGAATTGATTGAATTGCCTAAACATAAGAAGCCCATTGGATGCAAATGGATATACAAACCCAAGTTTAAATCAGATGGTAGTATAGATAAGTATAAGGATAGACTGGTTGCAAACAGGTATTCACAAAGATAAGGTATTGATTATGCTGAAACATTTTCACCAGTAGCTAAATTGAATACTATCAAAATGTTAATTTCTTTAGCTACAAAGTACCATTGGAAGCTACACCAGTTAGATGTTAAATCTGCATTTTTGAATGGTGAGTTAAAGGAAGATGTTTACCTTACTCAACCTAAAGGGTTTGTGGAAAAGGGGCAAGAACACTTAGTGTGTAAGTTAAATAAATAATTGTATGGACTAAAACAGGCACCTAGGTCATGGTATGAGAAGATATACTCTTTCTTTCTTCAACATGGTTTTATGAGGAGAAAGAGTGATCCAAATCTGTATACCAAATTTTATGAGAAGAGATATATAGTATTGATTTCCTTATATGTTGATTATTTGATAATTATAGGAAATGCAGAGAAATTAATTGATGAAATCAAGGAGCAGTTGTCAAAAGTCTTTGAAATGAAAGATCTTGGTAAGTTACATTACTTCCTAGGTCTTGAAGTTTGGAGAAATGCAGGCCAAACTTTTGTTTGTCAGAGTAAGTATATCAGAGAAGTACTTGATAGATTTAAAATGGATCAGTGTAAGTCTTCTATTGTTCCCATGCAGCAGAATGTGAAACTTTCTTGTGATGATGGTTCAAAGGAGGTGAATGGCACTGTGTATAAACAGATGGTGGGTAGTTTAAATTATCTCACCACAACCAAACCTGATATTGCATATTTTGTGAGTGTGTTAAGTCAATTTATGGAGAAACCTCATGAAATCCATTGGAATGCAACAAAGGAAGTACTCAGGTATCTAAAAGGAACACTGGATTATGGTATTAAATATACTAATTCATCTGATGTTGAGTTCACAAGTTACTCAGATTTTGATTGGGCTGGAAATACGGATGATCAAAGATCAACCAATGGATATGCATTTTGCATTGGATCCAGGGTTGTTTCATGGAGTAGTAAAAATCATTCTATTGTATCTTTGTCTTCTATTGAAGCAGAATATAAAGCCTTGTGTGCAACAACTTGTGAAGTTGTTTGGTTAAGAATACTTCTTCAAGATGTTGGAAAAGAACGAAAGGACCCTATGAAGATCAAATATGATAATCAAAGTTCAATCAATATTGCAAAGAATCCGATTTTTCATGCAAGGACAAAGCATGTTGAAGCTCAGTTTCATTTTGTTAGAGAAAAGTTGCAGTCAAATGAAATAGCTCTTATGTATTGTAATACTAGTGAAAATGCTGCTGATATTTTCACTAAGCCTCTTGGAAAGATTAAGTTTGAGTTGTTTAGGGAGATGTTAGGTGTAGAAGTCAATCCATTCTCGATTAATGGGGAGACTTGGAAATAATGGAGTAAGAGTGAGTTGTAAGCGTCAGTTCTAAGAGTCATTTCGTAGTTCACTGTCTGTAGAGTCTAGTTGTTTGTGGTTTGCATGTAACCGACTCAATAGAGTATTTTCCTATATAATGATGTAATGAGTCTTCATTGAATAATAGAGAAGTGAGCATAGCCTCACCGTGTGTTTGTTTCACATATTTCTAGGTTTCCACTCCAAGTAATGAGAAAGCAAATACATAGAAATTTTGGTAACTAATGCTAAAGCAGATATGTCGAGCGTAGTCACCTTTGTCGATCTCAGAATGTCAGTTAATATAATAAAAGTGAAGTCAGCTTTATCGAGTTGGCGATAGTCGGTTAATATAAGAAAAGTGTACTAGAAAGCACAACCAGAACAATGGAATCAATTACTTCCAAAATACAAATCAGATATGCCATCTTTATGGAGATGGCAATAGTCGGTCAATATAAGAAAAGTGTGATAGAAAGTACAAGAACAATGGATTACATTACTTTCAAAATAGATAGATTATTGGATAACTAATGAAACACTGATCATATGGGTTCAAATAAGCAAGGCGAATTAACTGGAGACGAAAATTCCGAGACTCATTTTAACACTTTATTTAAAGAACCGATAGGTTGCCCCATCTAGAAAATCCTTGAGGTGCTTAGGATTTTTCCTAGGTATATAAATGAGGATATGAATGCTTCTCTCGATGCAGAAATATCTGAAGAAGAGCTTGAAGTAACTCTCTTTTCCTTGAAGCGTGGTAAGAGCCCTGGCCTAGACGGTTTATTTATTAAATTTGATATTGGTTTCTTCGAGCTAGTTAAGGAGGACATCTTGAAGGTATTACGTGAATCTAAGAGGAGTGGGAAAGTTCTGGGGACATCGAACTCCAATTTCTTAGTGCTTATTCCTAAGAAAAAAGAAGTTACTTCCTCCAAGAACTTCCTCCCTATCTCATGTTGTAATGTAGTTTACAAATTGATCTAAAAAATCTTGGCAAACATGCTTAAACCTATCCTCAGTGAAATCATATCTGAGGAGTAGTTTGGTTTCCTTTACAAAAGACAAATTCACGACGTGGTAACTCTTGCGCAAGAATCCTTGCACTCTATTCACTCCTCGAAGACTATGTTGGTCCTACTCAAACTAGAGTTGTCTAAGGCCTATGATAAAGTGAGATGGATTTTTTTAAAACTATTTTTAGTCCAACTGGGCATGAACTTGTCTTCTGTCAACTAGATCTTCGAATGTGTCCAATCTGCTTCTTTTTTGGTCCTGATTAATGTTTCCCACTCCAAATTCTTTGGAGCCTCGAGGGAGATTAGGAAATATTTTCCTCTCACCCCATTTATCTTCCTTCTGATCACAGAAGTTCTCAACAAACTAATGAGACATGCAAGGAGCCAAGGAGCAATAAAAGGCCTTAAGGTTTCTCCTACCAAACTTCTTTCTCATCTTCTCTTTGTTCATGACATCGTCATGTTGGGTGTAAGTTCAAAGATAGAGTTTCAGGGTCTTAGACACATTTTGGACCTCTTTTTCCAAGAAAATGGTATGGAAATCAAATGGACTAAGTCCTGCATTCATTACTCCTTCCCCTAGGACTATTTGAGTTCTGTTTTGAACTATGCTCTACCTTTCCCTAGAAAAACTAAGGTTTCGAATACTTGGGCTTTATTATAAAGACAAATTCCTATGGATTTGAATATTGGTTATGGCTCTACACAAATATTGAATATCGGGTTTATCTGTGGGTCAATAAGTGGATTTCTAGAGGAGAAAGGCTAATCCTCCTCAAATCAGTTTTACAGAGTATCCCGGTTTATTGGACCTCCATTGCTAAAGTCCCCAAAGGAATTTTGACAAAAATTCACAAGAAAGGGTTCTTGTTTTTATGGTCAAGAAGTTGAGCTTGAGATGGGGTCCTACTTGTTAAATGGAAAACACTTTCCAAGCCAAAGAATCTAGGAGGATGGGGAATTTAAAACCCCTATATTTTTAGCCAAGCTTTGGTAGGAAAGATTCTATGGAGGATTATCCAAAACTTGTCGCTATGGGGAAGGGTTATGAAGTCAAAATACATAGGCTCCACCTTAATGGAGGAATGGTTTCATGCTCGTAGAAAATATACAATAATTCCTCCATTATTTAGAGATCTTTGGTGGATTCCTTCCCCCTAGTGGGCAACTAGACTGTATGGAGGATCATCAAACGAGAGGGAAATACATATAGGGGATGATCCATGGATCGGAGTAGACAAAGACTACATGATATCAGATGATGTTCAATTGATCATCTCTAATCAAGACATCTACTCTCTTTGGGATGTTAGATCCCTGGACCTTGACCATCTTGGCATAAGAAGATGGAAATCCAGACGTGAACTAGGTTTAACTGGTGAGTAGACCAAGGAATGATGTTGTTTTGTTGGAAACCTCTGTTCTAACCATATTATTCTTGATGACATAGAACAAGACTCCATGTCATGGTCCAAGAATCCTCTTACAGTGGAGTTTAACAAAAAACTTGGATATGAAGCACACCTAGAGTTGGTTGCTTCTAAACCTCCCCCTTGGTGGTGGCAATAAGCTCTTGTGGTGGGATCCTTCAGGTGTTGGGAGATTTCCAAGTTGTAATAAATTGGGTGAATGGTAAGTCGAAGGTGAATATTTTATGATTATAACATTTGTTGACTCAAACTTGCAGGATTATTCAGGATCTTGGGTGGAAGTATTTCACTCATATATCATGAGCTCAACCAAAAAGCGAACCAATTGTCCAAGGAATCCATTGAATTTTGCGTGGGATCTTTCTTTGTATAGGATTTCATAGTTGACCAGGAGATCAAAAGCATGGAGTTTCATTTCTAAATCTTATGGTCTTGGATCTATTTCCATTAATAGTTCAAATGACCTTATCGATGTTTCATGTTGTGATTGATAAACTATGATTGGTCTCAAGAGGCATTCCTGATTATATGTTGAGCAAATATTTTGGATGTTTCATCAATGGTTGTGTTATTTGATGGTTGTGAAGACTTTTATTTACATAATATTACATAAAGTAGGGTATTTGTAGTGTTTATCCTATTTTTAAATGGGTTTGGACTCATAATTTTTGTTGGGTGTCGGAAATGTGTCACGTCCCCACAGTGTGCCTTGCGATTATGCACCTCTTGAGGGTGTGCGACACCATGAATTTTCTCACTTGGCTACTTGGAAACAACAATGATACTTCATCCAGACTACTGCTCTTCACCTAAATCATAACCATACTCTGTTCTAGGCTACCAGTGAGTCACACTCCTAGTCTAGTGCAACTCTTGTATACTTATAGAACTGTTAACTACTTCAACACTTAGTCATATATAAGCATTTTTGGCACAGGGGCAGACCCAGGGTTCAAATCTAACAATGCACCAACAAACCCGAACTACTGGCCCTTTTGGCAACACCTGCGAAGAAGATGAAGTCTCACCCGAAGTAGCAATAGGGGGGTTGCAGGACACAGGTGTCTACAACCAGAGGAAATGCAAAGTGAATCCAAAACAACAATGCAAAATAAGCTAGATATGCTTATGAATATTATGATTACTTCACGATTTCAGTTAGATCTCTTACCTTTAATAGGGAAAACAACAATGCAATACAATATAACATATAGAAAATAACACAACATCAACCACAAAGAACAACAAGCTTTACGTGGTTCACCCTCTCCCTAGGGATACGTCCACATAATTATGTTTCTTGATATATTAGATGGAAACTTACAGTTCTATCTGTGCACTTTGTTGCATATCTCTCTCTTTCTCTCTCTTTATCTCCCTTCCCTACGCACCCGACTGTAGGGTTAATCTTCGCACCCAACTGAAGATCCAGAGTACATAATGTTCTTACAACAAAACACTTCTCTCTCTCATAACATCAACAACAATAATCATAACCAAACCTCTCAACTCTTCTAGACCTTTATTTATACATTTCATGACTCTTGGACAACCTTAGACCAAAGTCTATGTGTCAAAACCCTAGATGTCAAAACTAGGTCCACATAACCCGCATTCTAAGGGCTTCACCAGCCTGTTGTTCCTTCTTCTCTGCGAGGTGCTCCAAATCACTCGTTGGTGTCTTCTTTCGCTTGCTGAGTTGTCCATGATCCCTCTTCTTTACTATTTTGTCTTCCTTGATCTTCTCTTTCAACGACTTGTTTTTCCTTTACTTTGTTCCTTCTTTTCTTCTTCTTTAACCACTTCGACCCTTCCTCGACTTGTGTGCCTTCCACGCACTTTGCACTTCGTCTTTCTTCCTCCTTAGTATTCACTTTATTCCTTAATACATAGCCAAGGGCCAACATGCCCCCAACACTCACCTGTGACTCATCCCGAGTCACTCCAAGATTGAACCTTCTGTATCAGTTCGACTGCAGACTGCGCAGAGAAGCCTGTTCTTTCTGCTCTTTCCCTCCCTGTCATGTGTAAACTGTCTTTTCTATGTGTGGTACCCAATTTAAACTGCACCTGGTACCTAGAACCTTGTTCCTTTTCTTTTACTGAGAGCTGCAAGGTAGCTAATTGTCATAATACAATTTCAAATGGCTCCCATTTACTAAACCATCCTTCCATTCTCCATTAAGAGTCTTCAACTGAAAAAATCCTTCTTCTGTGACATAGGTGACCTCAAATGGCCCAAGCCAATGTGTCCTGAACTTTCCTGGATGCTTCATGAGATTGTTGTCATATACCAATACCAAATATCCTTGCTTAAATGATTTCCTCTTGATATGTCGGTCATGGTAAGACTTTTCTCATTCCTTTTGTACCTGCTGATGAAATCCTACAATGAACATGTCTTCCTCTAGTTCCATCAACTGCGCGAGCCTTTCTTGAACAACGCCAGTGTCATCCATACCTGTAAATGATGTAATTCTTAAGATGGGAACCAAATATTCCATAGGTACCACTACTTCCAAGCCATAAACTAACTTAAAGGAGTCTGTGTTGTCATATTTTTGCAAGTAGTTCGATAATCCCATAACACTGCTGAAATTCTTAAATCCCAATCATCTATGTTAACACTGCAAATTTTTGTTAGCGTTGTCTCCAAGATCTTATTGAAATCTTCGACTGTACCATTCGCATGTGGGTGGTATGGTGTGCTCTTCTGATGGTGAACTTCGAAATCTTGAGTCAAGGATTCAATTGTTTTGTTAATGAAGTGTGTACCTTGATCACTCATAAAGATCTTTGAGCATCCAAATCTGGTTATGATATCATCAAAGACGAATCGCGTAGCTGTAGTTTCACTACAGTGCTTAACTTCTCTTGCTTCTGCCCATCTGGTCAAATACTCTATAGCAGTGATGATGTATCGAGCTCTTGTGTTCTTTCCTGGTGGGTTGATAGGTCCCACAAAGTCAATAGCCCATTTCTCAAATGAATGTAAAGTTATTTGCGGTGCTAAAGGAATTTCATCTCTTCTAGAAGGCTTCCCTATCATTTGGCATACATTGCACGCTCTGTAGTATTCCTTAGCATCCTTATGTAAAGTAGGCCACCAAAGGCCATCTCTGAGAACCTTCTTTGTTGTTTCTTTCCCTGCATAATGTCCTCTTGCAATGCCTTCATGTGCTTCTTCAAGAATCAATGGTCTTTCTACATCCATAACACATCTCCTTAAGATCTCATCTAGTCCCATCTTATATAATTGTCTAACTATAAGTTGAAAATCTGCAGCGCGAATTGCCAACTGTTTCTTTTGAATAACTGTATATTCACGAGGTGCCATTCCTGTAGACAGGAACTGGATTATCTCGGCGATGTGATCATCGACTTTCCTGGTGGCCAACAACTGTGAATATGGTAGTGTATCATCCAAAGTGGTAGGTTCATATCCATGTTCCAACCTGGATAAGTGGTCAGGTCCCTTATTCATTCTTCCTAGCTTGACCACAATCTCAAAATCATATTCCTGGAATAATAATAGCCATCTGCATATTCTTCCCCCCAACACTGGATTGTTGACTAAGTAATTCATTTTGGAGTGATCAATGAACATCTTAAAATGTCCTCCCAACAAGTAGTGTCTAAACTTTTGCAACGCATATACCATAGCTAAGCCTTCTCTTTCAATGGTAGTATAATTTATTTCAGATGTAGAAAGAGTCCTTCTAGCAAAGGCTATAGGGTGGTCAATATCTCTTGTACTCAGCTTTGCTAACATTGCTCCTAATGCAATGGATGAAGCATTGACATGAACATGGATTTCCTTACTCCAATCTGGGAAAACCAAAATAGGCACAGTAACCATTTTTTGCTTTAGTGTGTCGAAGCTTTGCTGGAATTCCTTTGTCCATTGAAACTTACTATCTTTATTTAATAGCTTTTATATAGGTGTTGTTATCTGTCTGTAACCCTTGATAATATTTATGTAGTACCCAGTGTGTCCTAATGCAGTGCGCAGTTGTCTAACTGAAGTAGGAGGGGGTAGATCAATAATGATAACGATATTGGAAGGATCTACCAACAACTCATGTTTACATACAATGTGTCCTAAAAACACTCCAAAAGGTGAAAAAAAAAATACACTTCTTCAGGTTCAGGGAAATTTGACATTGCTTGCACTTGTCTAACATTAATCTCAAACATTCAATATGATTTTTTAGTAGGCTAAAAACGACCCAATCATCAAAGTATGCTTCCAAAAATGTATGTAAAAATTCCTTAAATGCTTCAACCACCACCCTGGAAAAGATGGTTGGTGCATTCTTCAAACTAAAAGGCACCACCATGTACTGAAAAGAAACCCATTCTATTGAAAATGTGGTCTTATGTATGTCCTCCTTAGCAATTTTGATCTGGTGATAGCCTTAAAATCCATCTGTGAAGGAGTAAACTTCCTGTCCTCCTAAATTATCTAAAACTTCATCAGTAAACAGTGTAGGAAATGGATCATGTAAACATGCATCATTCAGTTTCCTTAGATCTACATAGATTCTGATTTCTCTTGACTTTTTACCTTGGACCACCATAGGGACGATCCATTCAGATTCTTCAACAGGTTCTATGATCCCTGCTTCCAACATTTTATCTAATTCAATCTTAACTTTATTCTTGTACTTGGGATTCATTCTGTAGGGTCTCTGCTTGACAGGCCTTGCATATGGTTTCAAAGGAATCTTCATTTCTCCCATGGGTCTCTTTATGCCCTTCATGTCTGTGAACTTGGTTGGAAAAAAGTCTTGATTCTCATGCAATGGTTCTCTAATTTTATCAATAGTAGCATCATCCCAATAGTCTCCAACATTTTCCAACTTAGGTGCTTTCTCTGTTTCAATATTAACCTTCTTAATTTTAATAGGGTACCCAATAAAAGGTAATTCAATCCCTGGCCCTTCTATGTCTGTCTGTCCTTTAGTTTCTACAACGTTTACATCCCTAGTGTAACACACCCACTATCATAATTTTAAAAATTTCGGATTAATCTCCCTCAAGTGAGAAATCTCCAGAAAACCGACATTTGCGAAATACCAACCCCTGGTGAAATATCGGAATTCGGGGTTTCTAATGTCAAACTCATTCACCCCTATGACTCGCGTTCCTCCTAATTTTGATGTGCTCCTCACGCATTAGCTCCACAGGCCAAGCCGGTGGTTCACTGCCTTTACGGCCGTGGTCTTACCTCCTTTCGGGGCAACTCCTGTCGGAGTTTCGGGTTTCCTGATGTCGCAATTCACGAGTCCTCGGAACTCACGATTCTCCGATCCCCGATATGCCCCTAACGCATTATCCCTCTAGGCTAGCTCCGTTCTCATGTGACCTTCTACCATATGTTCACCACTCTATAACTACCCATCGGAGTTTCGAGGTTTATAATGTCGCGATGCACAGGCATTCACAATTCCGATTCCCCGATCCCCGATGCCACTTGGCGTGAATTCACGGCCAAGCTTGATATTCCAACATTTGTCCCTTGTTCCGGCGCCTATGGCCCACACTCCTTATGATGGCGTGGAGTGACACCTGTCCTCCACTGGAGTGCTATAACTAGGGGACCGTCGCATTTCGGGATTTCACGATTCCTTTTGTCGTGAGTTTCTTGTCATCGAGAATTCCGAATTGCCGAACCCCGAACTCTCGGGATCTTATGACACACGTCCTCGTCATGAACGGCTCAGATCTCATCGGGAAATCGCGGGTCACGATGTCCTGATGCACAATTCCCTTACCATCGAAAACTCTGATGAACAAAACTCCGAAGGCACCCGATCCTTTGCCACCTGTCCTCGTGGACGGACGGCCCGGATTGATTCTCGGGGTTTCGGGACTTATGAGGTCTTGGTTCTCATGGCCTCGAGAACTCCGATTTTCCGATGCGTCAAACTCCGATAGCGCCGTAATCCCCGACACCTGTCCCTCAGATGGACGACTCAGATCCTATCGGTAAATCGCGGATCGCGATTCCGGATGGAAAGAGTTCTATGTATTCAAAAACCCGATATGTCGATCTCCGACTCCCTCGGATCTCTCGCCACGCGTCTCCGCTAATGGATGGTCCCGATTGTATCGGAGTATCGCGTTTCGCGACTCCCTTGTGCATGAGACTCTTGTCTCCGGATACCCCGATTCTCCGAATTTCGACTTCCTCGGATCTTCCGACACGTGTCCATGCTAATGGACGGTCCTGATTGTATCGGAGTATCGCGTATCGCGGTTCCAATATGCAACGGATCTATACTCCCCAAATCTCCGATGGTAAAAATCCCGACGCCTCTCAAACACTGACACGTGTTCTGTCAAGGTCAACGACTTACGGGATTTCTACCCCAGATCTGATGGCTCAGATCACTTCCTCATACGCCCACCCCGGTGCTTAACCCCTGCTCAGCTTCTCCAAATCCATCAGCTGACGGGTAATTTGGACCGAGATCTAACGGTCTAGATTCGTTTCCTTTGAGTCTTGGGCTCTATGATCCCCATTTTCTCATTGCTCACGATGATGGAGGACATGGGCAAGGTATGTAACGCCTGCGTTACTTTCATCTATCTAATGGTCGTGAGCGACTATGGTTCCTCCGACGAGATCTCATCCGTCGACTTG
>ML799444.1:79037-102689 GCA_009831015.1 Picea engelmannii | reverse complement strand
TGCAATAAATTCAAACTATCATTTACATTCATTGACCTCTTCCTGCAGGTCCATTTACAACACATATTCATACTTATGAGTTTTTCCATAGTCCTTGGCCAGTTCAGTTATATTTACAATCTGGGGGAAACAGGGTGTTACACCTAGGGTCATCATCTTCATCAACATTAATATTATAACAACCTTGTAATCTCTGAAAAGGTGCAGTCCATTCATCTTTTTCTTGTTCCAAAGGGGTGTTAGGTGCCTCCTCAAATACCTTCTGTCTTACAATTTGTAAAGCCTTATCTACTGTGGGGTACTGAATCTCAAACAAGAGTGTAGCTATAATGTTTTGAGTCATACCGTAACAATATGAAGTGGATAAGCTCAGTTATGCTTGAATATACCAATTGATAAGCGTAGTATCCAAAGTGTTAATGAACTTATGTACCCACTGTTCTTTAGGAATGTTGCTCCAAACTTCCTCACAACTTCACACATGGTCCTTAGGACAACTCTGACCTGTGTATCAAACTTCACAACCTTCAACTTGGTCTAAAAATCACACTGTCATCAAGGTGCGACATTGTACCCACTCTGCGATGTTCTTCTTGTGTGTTCCCCACCATCTCGTTGGCGTTTCTTTCAAGGCTTCATCTAGTTCTAACAACCTATGTTGTACTGGTACAGTTCCTTCAAATTCAACTAGAAATGTCTCTAAATGATTCAAGCCATCAAATGTAGGAATATTACTTACTTCTGTACCAATCCAACGAACTTCCTTGGTCAATCTGGCACACCTCCGTGTAGAGACTTCATAAATTATGTTCTGCCAGTTTTCCAATCCTTCCTCTGAATCTGATGAGCATGCACTTTCACTTCGCCAACTTAGATTTCCATATGTTGTAGTATAAATGTAATCATGTTATCCTACTGTCAGTTTGTAGATATTTTCTAGCTCATAGGTGCGGTCTTCTTCTCTTATAGGTTTTGTGTATCTGCGACCTTCATCAGGATTAAGAGGTTCAATGACTCTAAGGCCATCACCTTCAAATGTCATTCTTCTCTTTTTTAGGTCAACAACAGTCTAATTGTTGAAAGCCCAATCAATTCCCAGCAACGCAGGATAATGACACCTATCATCAACAATCTCAATCACTTCGAAGTCTGCAAATGTCCTTACCTCATTGATGTCCACAAGGACATGCTCTAGTATTCCAAAGGGGCTCACTTCCTGTTGATTATCCATACTGAGCCTAATGTAAGAGTAAATCAACTTAAGTTTTCCCATCAGTGCCCAGGTCTCCTTCGTCATAACATTTACTTCTGATCCCAGGTCGAGAACCACATAATCCACATCGTTGTCTCCAATCTGAGCACTAAGGTGTAGTTCCCTGCTTGTCCTTTTTTTCTAGATAATTGATTGAGAACTCTACTCAGTAGAGGATCTATTCTCCCAATTTCATACTTATCAGGTGTTGTAGTTCTTGCACATCTTTTTCATCCTTAATCAAATTAATGCAAGTATATAAAAAATCCACAAGCTTGCTTACCTCTTTTCCTTGTCTACCTAGGGCAGACTGATCAAATGATGGAGGCATTTCACATTCCCTTACTTGTGGTTGTGCCCTATATGAAGAAGCCCATTCTCCTACAAATTCTCTTCTTGAATCTTCATAGGTATACTTTTCTTTCCTTGGATCAAATAATTGTGTCTTCTCTGCAGCTCTTCTGATCCTTGATCCCTCTATAGTCTTTTCTAGAGTCACCCTATATTCTTCTGTAACATCGCCTCCTCTAGTAATAAAAATGACTCTGGGATCCTCACCACAAGGTTCTGCTGATATTAGTTGTACTTAATTAATGCTCCATACATCTTCGCATAAGAACCAGTGTTGATTAGGATCTTCATATCCATCTCCTCTAAAGATAGGTAGCCTCATTTCATCTACCATGGAATTTCCTTGAATTATCGACTGAGTATGTACTAAATTGCTTGTAACATTGCTCTGAGTGCTCTGGTTACTTTGGTTACTCTGGTTACTTAATGCTGCTAAAAATACAGGAGGAGTAATAATACTTACTTCGACAGTAGGTGAGTCCCTAAAGTTTCTGGTTCTCCTCAACAAAGTTCTTCTATCTCTACTTCCTCTTCCCTTGTGGACTTTGAATTCTCTTCGTCCGATAGCTATGCTTCTTCTCCACTATAGAATCCCTCATCTCCGTAATTCTGCTTAAACAGGTTCGCAAGAGGAACTTCTCTGAATGACCTCCCATTTTGCGTGTGTCCAACCTTTGTGTCACTGTCGTTGTCTGAATTATTGAACATTAGATTTAAAATCCAACTAATTATTGTATCTTCAATATATTATTCTCATGCAATATAATCTTAATCTTTAGCTTCAAAAAGTGTAGAAACTTTCCTCTAGGTCCTTTGAAGAATTACCTCTCTGCTTGACTATATGATTCCTCTCTGTCAATAGAAAACTTAGAAATGTACCCTCCAATACTGCTATCAATCCAGAGATCTACTGCACTAAACACAACGTTATCAAATATCTTGACTTTCTTGATCAACGCCGATGTCCAAACTAAAGGAGGTCTATATTTGATCTCAAACTGGGTGTCTACTAATATATCTAACCACTCGTACAACTCCTTATGAACTCCTCCAAAGAAAATATCATGCACGTCAGTACAGTACCTTCCCAACCAATCTTCTAGATTAATGCTAGGGTTTTTGTTCTGAGCTTCGACGAAGTCTCTTTCTTGTTCTTCTATCCACTTGTGAATCTCTGTCTTCAATGGAAACCACCTTGACATTCCCTTAAGAAGATCCCGGTCCCCGCAACGGAACCATCTATTGGCATAGGGGCAGACCCAAGGTTCAACTCTAACAATGCACCAACAAACCCTAACTATTGGCCCTTTCGGCAACACCTGTGAAGCAAATGAAGTCTCACCCGAAGTAGCAATAGAGGGGTTGCAAGGCACAGGTGTCTACAACTAGAGGAAATGCAAAGCGAATCCAGAACAACAACTCAAGATAACCTAGATATGCTTAAGAGTATTATGCTTACTTCACGATGTTAGTTAGATCTCTTACCTTTAATATGGAAAACAAAAATGCAATTCAATATAACAGATAGCAAATAACACAACATGAACCACAAAGAACAACAAGATTTACGTGGTTCACCCTCTCCCTAGGTCTACATCCACAGAACTGTGTTTCTTGATATATTAGATGGAAACATACATTACTATCTATGCACTTTGTTGCAGATCTCTCTCTTTCTCTCCCTTCCCTGCGCACCTAGCTGCAGGGTTGATCTTCACACCCAGTTGAAGATCCAAAATACCTAATGATCTTACAGCAAAAAACTTCTCTATCTCATAACATCAACAACAATAATCATAACCAACCCTCTCAACTCTTCTAGACCTTTATTTATACATTTCATGACTCTTGGACAACCTTAGACCAAAGTCTAGGTGTCAAAATGCTAGATGCCAAAACCCTAGGTGCCAAAACCCTAGGTCCACATAACCCGCATTCTAAGGGATTTGCCAGCCTGTTCTTCATTCTTCTCCACAAGGTACTACAAAGCACCCGTTGGTGTCTTCTTCCACTTGCTGAGTTGTAAACGATCCCTCTTCTTTCCTGCTTTTTCTTCCTTGATATTCTCTTTCAACGACTTGATTTTCCTTTACTTCGTTCATTCTTTTCTAGCTTCTTTAACCACTTCGACCCTTCCTTAGCTTGTGTGCCTTCCATGCACTTCATACTTCGTCTTTCTTCTTCCTTAATACATAACCAAGGGCCAACAAGCATACATCCATGAACATGAGAAACCAAGAGAAAAATTGCAAAACAAATCAAGACATACATAAAAATAGTGTGGACGACACGAACCATGCCTAACACCCAACTAAGTCTTTGTTATTTACAAAACAGTTACAATATGAGCACTACCAATTCGACTTACAACTTCAGCATAATCAAACAACTCGGCTCACCTCACAAAGAAACTATTACACAGATTTGTCACCAAGAATATCTATCGCAACCTTCTCCAAAACTCCTGCAATGCACCTCAAACATTCCCTCAACCACAAACTTCACCAAGTTAACACAGACCTAGGATTCTGTCTCCTAGCTTGCATCCTCATACCTATGACAAGACTTCCCCCAAACTCAACCAATAATAAGGTCACCCTAACTTTGTCCACCGAGTCACCTCAAGGTAGCACAAGTCCTCCCAAGTGGAGCAAATTGGTTCCTTGAGGGATTTTTTCCCTCTTTATCTACGTTTTCCTCAAAATCACAAAGCTGCTCCTTGCTCTCCTTTTCTTCCAAAACTTCCTTCCTTGGTTGTGCGCACTTATTCTCTTATAGGGACTACAAATGTCACCATCACAAACCATTGTGTCCTTTGGGGGTGTCTCCCCCCTTCGCAAACCTGTGTGACCAAATGAATCGTCACGCCCCTTCGTGGACCTAGTCTCCCAAATGAATCGCCATGCCCCTTCATGGACTCGATCGCCCAAATGAACCCATGTGCTCGTCAAGCATCGTGCCCCTTGGGATCTATGCACCCAAACTTGGTGCACCCCTCATGCCGACGCACCTCAATCTCTTGGTCTCTTCATACTTAGGGAATCCCTTTGGCGCATTCACATGCCCAAGGTGCCCACTTGCCTAACTTGGGTGCCAGAGCAACCCCAAGTACTATCTCCTTGAGGACTTCGGTGAGGGTCTCTGCGCCCATATAGCCGAAGACCTTACATCCTCCCCTACCTCAATTCATTGTATTCCCGACAACATTCACAAAATCTGCGATCTTCAAGTCTCTGCCCAAACTCGTGCCTCTGTTGCAAATACGTCTGCTGGAAACCCCAAGTTTTGTGCCAACTGGAAACTCTAAATTCTGGAAAAGTAGAAAACCCAAGTTTCCCTGGGAAGTGCAAACCCCAAGTTTTTCATAGACCAACAAAACTTTTTTGCACCAAACTCCCCACAATTTTCTGCCTGATTCAATACGATCACTTCACCCAAAACCATGGATGAAAGTCACCCAACTCTGTTGCACTCTCTCATTGCGATGTTGTTTCCATGTTACTGTCTGGTTCCATTGTTGCCTGCAACAACTCATTGTTTCCCACTTCACTTCAAAATTTTCCTAAGTGTTGAAGTCCCTTGATCTTGTTGTTGCATCCATACTTTAACCAACTCTGCCATGTCTCAATACACTAATATCCCCCATTCTTTGGACTGATTGGGTAGCTAATCCAATCGTCGCACCAAACTCATGAGAATTCACTTTGTCATGCTTGAAATTAGTATTTTCTATCACATCTATGTCCATTGTCACTCTATAAAATCCAATGACTAAGGAAAGTGTACATATTTTCCTCACTGCTGCTACCATTCTCTGATCTTCATCAAGGAGATCCTCTACAATGTTTAAATGTTGTAGGTCGAACCTATTGGTGAGTCTGTACTTTGAGTTCATTCCACAATTCGTTCCATTCGCACAACAATATTAAACCAAGGCAAGGACACCCCTCACCTAGATGCACTATGGAGTCACTCCAAAACAAAGATGTTTGTGGCAACTTGACTCCATTGTCCACCTCATGGCATAGTTAGCCAATCTGCACCAAGAAATGCACGTCCTTTTCCTCATTACTTCATCCCCTCGCCATGCTACTGTGTCTACTTCTCTATGCCCTGGAATGGTTAGGCTTCACCCTCAACCACGCTGGCCAAAGAAAGAGACACGCTCACTCCCAAGTAATCTCTTCATGTTGTAATATTCATGTCCGCACAATCCTCCAAACTAAGGAAATTCCTCAACTCATCTCCTTTCATCAAGTCACCTCTCCACAACTCAACATCTACGATGAGTGTGGCCAATGTTCCTACACTCCTTAAACTATCCCAATGAGTCATCAAAAGTGCTCCAAGTAGAGTGAGTCACCTCAAAAACTTTCATACCTTAGGCATGTTTGAACCAACATCAACCAACGATCCCCTTCGGATCTTTGAGTCATCACACAATCATACGCAAGTCACCAAGGTGTGTTCTACCTCATCGAATGTCCCATACCAAAGATGAGTGAACACCATCCAAGTCAGTTGGTCTAAGTTTTTCCCATTCAAGTTGAATTCGAACAATTCTTGGTCGATTCCTTCATTGACTCCATCGAAAGTGTTGTCGTCACTGTCAAGTCATCACATGACCTAACAAAGCTAGCTAAGGAACCAAGAACCAAGGCATCTCACCCATCTTATCAAATTCGACACATACATAGTTCACTGGCCACTTCAGTGACCTGTCCAATGCACCTCATCGAAGAGTTCCACAACTTCCCCAAGCAACCTCCAAGGCTACATCCAAATCTACCTAAGTCCACTAGACAACTCATTGAAGTAGGTCACCCCAAGCTCTCTCCACATTCTCCCAACCAAGGCATCCCAATCCAATCCGCTCACCCTCAAGTCTCTTGATTTCCACCGGGGAAATGGATTGTATATTCTTTATGATTTTTTTTTTTAAATGTAATAAGTTAATGAGTTGATAGATCAGTTGTTTGTTTTTTAAAATTTAATAAGAATTGTAGCAAAATTTATAATAAAAATCTTACAAAAATCCACTCTTTTTCTCAATATATAAAAACCAATCTCACAATTAATTTGTTTATTTTCTTTTCGTTAAGAAAGAATCAAAATCTTTTGCTCTAATTTTTTCTCTGTTATCTCCAAATATTTGAAATCTTTCTTTTACATGGCATATAGGTTGGTTGATAGCAGAGTCAAACATTATTGGGGGCATCATTCCTTGAAAGGATAAAGGTAGCGGAATAAAAATGGTGCAAGACAGGTAGTTCAGTAGGTGGAGATTTTAAGGGCAATTCTGTCTCCAACAAAATTTACAACGCATGGCATAGTGCATAGACTGGTAATGTGGAAAGGTTTGAAGGACAAACCAAAAGGGTGTGTATATATATATATTATTCATTATAATTGTACTAGCATAACCACTCAAAACCGTGGTTGATGAACGCCGAAAGGCGCAAACAGAAAATGAAACGCACAACCAGAAAATGAGCATTTACAGACAGCCAGCGTGCTAAATCCAAAGTTTAATCATTTAAACGTGGCAATCATATAGTGCTACAGTAATTTCTTAATATGATTAGGTAAATTTTAAAAGGTAAACAGGTTAACAGATGCATTCAAAAATACAAGGAAGTTATGAAAAGGAAATCACATTCATTGATTTGGGAGGACAACTAAGAATATGCCAACATCTTCAATTGTTATCCATCATATTAGAATTTTAGACTAGCACAGTCGCAAAGTGGCTGGTGTCGCAGCTGGTGAATGCCAAAAGTTATCTGGATGGACAACACTCTGGTGAATTGAACCGCACGTACAGCTAAACGCACATAGAGCTGAGGAAATCCAAAAGCTAATCTTAAATGTGGTAATTTCAAAGGTTAATTATTTAAAAATGGCAATCATATGGTGGTACAGTAATTTCTTAATATGATTAGGTAAATGTTAAAAAGTAAACAGGTTAACTGATGCATTCAAAAATACAAGGAGGTTATGAAGAGTAAATCACATTCATTGATTTGGGAGGACGACTAAGAATATTCCAGCGTTCAATTAAGAAAGGCGAATTAACTAGAGACGGAAATTCTGAAGCGACCTCGCTGACGTCTGATATAAGACACTTCACGTATTACGACGATGTTCGAGGAGAGCTAGGTTTATACGTAGAGCATTTTACTCCGGATGTCCTTGGAATCAAGCAGAGCAATATCGATGGAGATTCAATTCCCCATATTATGTATTCGGATGCCGTGGATGGCTATGGTGAGACAACTGAGGTTTTCTATGGGTCTCTGTGGGAGGATGATATTTGGCAGTTCAATGAACATCCATTCATTCAAAATGATTTTGCATTTCCACAGCAAGAAGAATTTAGAAGTAATGGAGACGAGTTTCATGATATTTGGAACTAGACCAAACAACGTGTGAGCGCTATCCAGAAAGAGTTTTGATGTATATATTGAGAAGAAGCTTTGTGTTCGTTTGTAAGTTGAAAACACACCGACAACAGAGAATGTAGCTTTATTCCCCACCTATTTTCTTTGAACTGTCATAGTTTTGAAACCGTGCGTAACATGTGACTCAAAATTTTATGTTAAATGATGAAGGCTGACGTGGGACCTTCAATTTCCTTACGCTCAACTTCTAGTTTTGCGTTGCTTAATGATTTCTATATTCCCCAGCTATTTTATTTGAAATGTCTTAGTTTTGAAGCCGTGTGTAACTGTAAATTTTTCAGACCCCAACCCAGTTTCAGTCTTGCTGATTTTTCAGCCAAAGTTAAATGCCAAACCCAGTTTCAACACTGTTTCAACATATGTTTCAGCACTGTTATAGCATATGTTTCACCACAATTTCAGCATTGTTTCAGCATATGTTATAGCACTGTTTCAGCATATGTTTCAGCACTGTTACAACATATGTTTCAACACAATCTCAGCACTGTTTCAGCATATAAAAACTTAATAGAAAATAAACTTCAGAACTGAAACATGAGGATTCTGAACATCGTTTTCAATGTAGAAATAAAATATCAGCAATATGCAAAACTCAGAAAATATAAACACAAAGATTTTTGGTCTAACTTCGACCCTGGAAAAACCCACAAGGGGAAAACCAGTGAGAGAGGGCTTTTTATTATTTATGAGCTTCTGAGAAATTTCTTTTACAGCATATTCATCTTCAGAAATTTACACAAACTTATCTGGACATTCCTGTAGCTTTGCTCCTCTATTTATGAACCAGAAATCCATACAACTGTACGGCTGTCCCAACAATTAATGTTGTACGAACTGTCTTGAAATTCATGCCAAAATTTTGCTAAGACAGTATGGAAAACCTAGCATGAACAACTCCTTGTAAACTGTGTTGTACGACCCTCAAAATTCATACCAAACTGTACGGAAATACACTCAGAAATTTATTATAGCAGTTACCTAGATTTTTGTGCCAATAAATGCTATACGACAACCTTGGAATGCATGTCAATACTCTCAGAAATTGCAGTTGTTGTCCTCCTCGATTTCTGTGCACATTAAATGATGTACGACCTCCACAAATCCATACGGTATTGCCTGTTCTTCCTTGCTGTCTGCTGCCTTGAAATCCATGCTACTCTTTGGCTTGAGATGCTTGCTCTCCTTTAGCAAATGCTGTCTCTTTTCTTCAGCTCGACCTCTCTCTTGCTCTCTCTTGTTCTCTCAACAAGAATGCTTGAACTATCCAAGAATGGGTGCACCCTCTTGCCCTAGTCGACCTCATGAGGGAAGGTGAGGGGTTTTCTAATCTAACGGTTGAGATTAGATTAGATGGGTGGCTGAGATTTGATGTCTCTTCACTCACCCTCACTTTAGTCATAAAGTTATATTTTAATTTGCATCTCACAAATTAAATAACTAGGACCCACATTAGGCACTTTCTCCCCCTTAGGCGCCTAGGGAAGAGAAACACTTGCCTTGGTACTTTATTTTAATTAAAAAATTTAACACTCCCTCATACCAAGGAAAGTGTTATTCACCACTCCAAGCTTGTCCCTGAAAAATACAAACTTTCCCTTGTTCAATGCCTTGGTGAGTATGTCTGTAGCCTGCTCCTCAGTAGATATGTACTGTAGCTCCACAGCTCCTCTCTGAACATAATCACGGATCAAGTGATACCGAATATCGATATTCTTAGACTGGTCATGAAAAACTGGATTCTCTAAGAGTTTAATGCAACTCTGATTATCACAGTAAATCATTGTAGGCCTCAACTACACACCGAACAATCCCACCAACATCTTGTGAAGCCAAAGGGCCTCACAACTAGCTTGACTAGCTGCCATATACTCAGCCTCTGCCGAACTTAAAGCCACTGACTTCTACTTCTGACTGAACCAAGACACAACTATTGATCTCAATCCAAAGCAACACCCTGAAGTGATTTTCCTGTCACTGACACATCTTGCCCAATCTGAGTCTGTATAACCAACCAGACGAACTCCATCTCCTCTATGATAGTCTAGACCATAATCTACCGTACCACAAAGATACCTGAGCACATGTTTTGCTGCCACCCAATGCACTCTCCTAGGCTCCACCATGAACTGACTGAGAGTGTTGACAGCAAAACAAATATCTGGCCTAGTATTGACCAAATACATCAATGACCCGATCAATTGACGATACAAAGTGGAATCCACCAACTGTGACTTAGAAACATGAAGCTTCTTCCAGTTGGTAATCATGGGAGTGGTCATGGGCCTGTTATCTCCCATATGAAATCTGCTCAAAATGTCACACACATACTTCCCCTGTCCCAGGAAGATGTGTCTAGGATCCTGCAAGGTGTTAACAACAATTCTTGTCTTGGGCACAAAAATATTCAGGTTTGCAAAGTTGCACGAGAAGCGCCCAAGCACAGAACGAAAAAATCTCGTTTCAGACTTCCAAGCACCAAACGGGTGAAATTGTGTTGTCAACGGCCCAGATTCATCCATAGGTGCAGATCGACGGTCGGCGGGAAATCGCGGTTAGCGGAGTTGCGCTGGGATTAGCGCGATGGGTAGCATCTATATTGCATGCAAGAAAAGATATCAGTCATCCATCCAAAGGATGCATGGCGCGATATCTAGTCACATCGACATTTCGACATTGAGGAGTTCGAAGGGTGAGGGTTTCACGTCGTTCTACATCGCAAAACCCCGAACCCTGAAACGTCAATAAGCGCCTTTGAAGATAAGCCTACGGTCCTAGCACCTGGTCACGTCAAGCGAGTCTGGTAATGGAGGAAGCCCTCTTCTAACATCAAATACCATCTCGACCGTTCCGTTGGAGGACACGCGGCGTACATCCGTTCTTTCACGGTTTGGTCAATCAGGATTTTGAGGAAAATTGTATCGTGCACCTCCGGTACCAGAAATCCCGAAAGGATCGGGACCGTCTATCTAAAGGACACACGGTGCAATATCTTAGCCATGAGTGGGGCCCTTCAGGATTTTCATGATGAAAGCATCGAGGTCATCTCAGTCGTTCATCCATCAGTGAGGCTCGGGCACATTTAATTTAAAGAGGACATAGATCTAGAGGGTCGTGATCCAGGCACTCAAATTCGCGGACGAAGTCCAATTCCTCACCCCCCCCCGAATTTCTTCCTTTAATGAGGGGTGGGGGGGGGCATAATTGGGCACGCACCTTTCCAATGGTGGAGATTGAGGCACCCAGATTAGCGGCTCTCATGAGATTCTGGACCCCCCTTTCCTTTCTACCTTTAATGCAGGGGGGGTCCGGAATGGTGGAATATTAACGTGGCCCCCCTTCCTGTCGTGTCACTGTCTGAGTCGTCCTCCCAGTTGCCACCTGTTCTCCACCTACCGCCACCCTCTTCCCCCGTCATCTGTCCAACTTCCCTCTCTCCGTCCACATGGCCCCTCCTCAGCTCATCGCCTTCTCGTCTCTTGCCATGTGTCCCTCTCACTCCCAGTCACCTCCACAGTGTTGACGCCATCACTCCCATCATACCCTTTTTTCACATCCGCTATAGGGGTCCCTCGCAACAGCCCAGCGAAGCAACATCCAAAGAGAGACCGTTCAGCTGATCCAGGTGGCACCATTAGGAGACCTCAATGTCCCAGAAGACAGAGTTGACCAAGGCTGTCCCCAGTCCCAAGAAAGCAGTTATTGTGGTTGTTGCTGGTGGTTGAGCATCATCTCCACCATAAATGGAAAGTCCAGCAAAGGACTAAAGTTGGTCGATTCGTTTGCAACAGGACTGTCCGAAATCTGATAGCGTCTGTCATAGGTGCACGATCGGCCAGAGTCTGCATGCGCAGACTGTCAGAAGACATGCAGACGCAATGTTTTTAATGTAGCGTATTGTTTTTGTTGTTGTTGTTGTTTTGAGTATATAAAGGCATTTTCTCCATTTTGGGTAATCATCGATGGTAGAGCGAAGCTCCCGACTGTAAAGTTTTAGTAGACGTCTCTAGTTCTCTGGTTATGCATCTATATGTAAGATTTCTTGTTTAATGACAGACAGTTTTCTTATCCCATCTAGTTTTCATCTCATACCGAGGGAGTTCATGATTGACTGATTCACATGAATTATTGCAATTATGTTACGATAAAGGATTTATTGTTGCATTGTTGTATTCTCCGGTTTTCTACGTTTGAATGTAAGAATATCTTGCGTTTAGATGTTTTCTCCTACAGTCTATTAGAAACCTGATGTTTACGACAGATCTTTACAGTTCTCTTATACAAGTCTTCCCCCTACTCACCCTTACTACAACTCACTATCTGAAGTTTATCTAAGACCTCACTTTCCCATGCATGCCTGGCCTAGTTTCAGAGTTAGAACAACATTGTTTTGAGTTAACTTCCATTCGATCACCTCTTTTTATAAACAAATCGTGACATAAACTGATGGGCGTCGGGATCTGCTCCTGCTGCAATCCAGGAGTGACTTCCGTCGCTAACATTTCTGGCGCCATTGCCGGGGACGAGGTTGAAGATTTTCACTGGGTAGAACGACATTGAGCCTCTAATTCTGAAGGTGCATCAGACATCAGAGCCCTTCAAGATTGCTACTGTGCACCTGGCGACTCCAAGGTTTCCACATCACTGTTTCAGCTGTGGTTACTATTAGCACACCTGAAAGCTGACCCTAAGGAGCTTTCTTGAGAAGGTTTCAGCAGCTGCTTTCTCAGCCTGAGAAACTTCCTAGGGTAACAACAACGTTAAGATCTGGCCTTTGATGGTGAATAAGGACCAGACACATTCGAAGCTGCGCATCTTTCACCTGGCGACTCCATGATACAAGGATCGATTGGCGACTCCACTGGTTCGATATGGAGAAAATCCTTGCTCGTAGGTTTGCTCCTTTTAATTTTTCTGCTATTCCTGGTTTTCCTAATGTTGTCCCCTCTCCGAATGAATGGGGCGATTATTTTCCCATATTTGAAAAATGTGAAGAGGACAACCCTGCTCAGCACTTCAGTGAGTTTCATGAACTCATGCGTCAGTGGGAGATACATCATGAGGATGTATTACTAAAGATGTTCATGTTCTCGTTAGCAGGGGATGCACGTAGATGGTATCATTCTTTACCCCCTGCTAGCATTTCTTCACTCAGTGAGTTCCATGCAGCTTTCACCGCTTACTGTCAGAAGTTGTATCCCTCTGAGTCAATTTGTCATAACTGTTGTGGGGGATACCACAACTATATGCGAGATGAAACTGTTTCAGACGTAGGCTGTGAAGATGGTCTTGATGACCTAGATCAGAACTCAGTCCTTTCTCCTCCCCATTCGTCTGCATCAGAGGTGGGTTATGAAAACAATGAATATCCCAGGGGGGAAGAGGACTCCCTGCGTGAGTTGATGGAGCAGGTGAAATATCTCGCTGCCCAATTGGAAAGGTTGAAATATGAAGACTGTGCAGAGGATTTTCCAGCCTAGGAGGAAGAAGATGACCTGAGTGAACTAGTGGAGCAGGCGATATTCCCCACTCCCCAATGTGAAAAAATGGAATCTGAAGACAACGAAGAGAATTTTCCAGTCTTCAAGGAAGATGATCTAAGCATCTCTTTTGAAGATATTATTGAAGATTTCTTGGATGCGTTAGCATCTGCCCCCGATAACCCTGTTGTCTCATATTTAAATGAAGAAGCCATTGTGGAAGAGGATTTTTCTTTCTTCCTTCATGAGATTTCCCATGATGTATTTACATTTGGGGTTGAAGAGAAGGATCGAGAGACCGTTCCCTTTTTACAAGATGGGAGAGTCCACAAAGAGGAGGAGGAACTAAAGGAGCAGCTGAGCGCGCATTTCATGTTCTATCTGGAGCCAATCAACAAACAGCCACCGCCTGAGATTAGTGAGCCTGCGTCAGTTGTCCTCCTACCTGTGCTTATCAGAGATATTTAGCCACAGGTGGACAACTGTGTAGCACAGGAGGCTGTATGTCGCCAATTTTTTGAAATTCGCCACTCATTCTATGACCCTGTCAGCAAATACATGGAGTGGCATGTCCTTTATGCCTTGGAGCCACCCTAGCCTGTGAGGAGAAGTTGAAGAGTGTAGCCATTCTACTGTCACGGTTACACTATCTGCCGGTGATCATCAACCGAAGGAAGGAGCTTCTATCCAGGAAGCTACTTGAATGGTTATCGTGGAAGTTTTCTTTCACCTAGCCCCATGTAAAGGATTTTATTAGTTTAGGACTGTACATAAATAAGCTCCTTGGAGCATCTATGTTTAGTTTGTTTGGTTTTTTACTTTTCGACATATAATTCTCAACAAGAGGTTTGAGCTTGACTCCATATCCCAATAGCAAGGCACTGGAACTGCAAAATGAGTCCTTAGAGCATCACAGGGACGACTCTATCCCCCATGGAGCCTAATGTTAATAACAATTCTTGTCTTGGGCACAAAAATATTCAGGTGTGCAAAGTTGCACAAGAAACGTCCAAGCATAGCACGAAAAAATCTCGTTTTAGGCTTCCAAGCAAGTAAACGGGCGAAATTGTGTTGTCAACGGCCCAGATTCATCCATAGGTGCAGATCGACGGTCAACGGGAAATTACGGGTAGCGGAGTTGCGCCGGGATTAGCGTGATGGGTAGCATCTATATTGCATGCAAGAAAAGATATCAGTCGTCCATTCAAAGGATGCGTGGCACGAGATCTAGTCACGTCGGCATTTCGGCATTCGGGAGTTCGAAGGGTGAGGGTTTCACGTCGTTCTACATCTCAAAACCCCGAACCCTGAAACGCCGATAAGTGCCTTTGAAGCTAAGCCTATGGTCCTAGCACCCGATCACGTCAAGTGAGCCTAGTAATGGAGGCAACCCTCTTCTAACATCAAATACCATCTCGATCGTTCCACTGGAGGACACGCGGCGTACATCCGTGCTTTCGCGGTTTGGTCAATCAGGATTTTGAGGAAAATTGCATCGTGCACCTTCGGTACCAGAAATCCCAAAAGGATCGGGACCGTCCATCTAAAGGACACACGGCGCAATAGCTAAGCCACGAGTGGGGCCCTTCGGGATTTTCATGATGAAAGCACTGAGGTCATCTCAGCCATTCATCCATTAGCGAGGCTCGGGCACATTTAATTTAAAGAGGGCACAGATCTGGACGGTCGTGATCCAGGCACTCAAATTCACGAATGAAGTCCCATTCCGCACCCCCCCGTCGACTTTCTGCCTTTAATGAGGGAGGGCGTCTGGAATTGGGCGTGCACCTTTCTAATGGTGTAGATTGAGGCACCCAGATCAGCGACTCTCATGCGATTTCAGACCCCCCTTGCCTTTCTACCTTTAATGCAGGGGGGCTCTGGAATATTAACGTGGCCCCCCTTCTTGTCGTGTCACTGTATAATTCGTTCTCCCCGTTGCCACCTATTCTCCACCTACCACCACCCTCTTCCCCCGTCATCTGTCCAACTTCCCTCTCTCCATCCACATGGCCCCTCTTTAGCTCATCGCCTTCTTGTCTCTTGCCATGTGTCCCTCTCACTCGCAGTCACCTCCACAATGTTGACGCCATCACTCCCGTCATACCCTTTTTTCACATCCGCTATAGGGGTCCCTCGCAACAGCCCAGCGAAGCAGCATCCAAAGAGAGACCGTTCAGTTTATCCAGGTGGCACCATTAGGAGACCTCCACATCCCAGAAGGCAGAGTTGATCGAGGCTGTCCCCGGTCCCAAGAAAGCAGTTATTGTGGTTGTTCCTGGTGGTTGAGCATCATCTCTGCCATAAATGGAAAGTCCAGCAAAGGACTAAAGCTGGTCGATTCGTCTGCAGCAGGACAGTCCGAAATCTGATAGCATCCGTCATAGGTGCACGATCGGCCAGAGTCTGCATGCGCAGACTGTCAAAAGACATGCAGATGCAATGTTTTTAATGCAACGTCTTGTTTTTGCTGCTGTTGTTGTTTTGAGTATATAAAGGCATTTTCGCCATTTTGGGTAATCATCGATGGTAGAGCGAAGCTCCCGACTGTAAAGTTTTAGTAGACGTCTCTAGTTCTCTGGTTATGCATCTGTATGTAAGATTTCTTGTTTAATGACAGACAGTTTTCTTATCCCATCTAGTTTTCATCTCATACCGAGGGAGTTCATGATTGACTGATTCACATGAATTATTGCAATTATGTTACGATAAAGGATTTATTGTTGCATTGTTGTATTCTCCGATTTTCTGTGTTTGAATGTAAGAAGATCTTGCGTTTAGATGTTTTCTCCTACATTCTGTTAGAAACCTGATGTTTACGACAAACCTTTGCAGTTCTCTTATACAAGTCTTCCCCCTACTCACCCTTACTACAACTCACTGTCTGAAGTTTATCTAAGACCTCACTTGTCCATGCATGCCTGGCCTAGTTTCGGAGTTAGAACAACATTGTTTTGAATTAACTTCCATTCGATCACCCCTTTTTATAAACAAATCGTGATATAAACTGATGGGCGTCGGGCTCTGCTCCTGCTGCAATCCAGGAGTGACTTTCGTCGCTAACACAAGGCTCTCCTTGCAGCTGTTGATGAGTCTCTCTGCCCCTGTAATGAAAAGGTCATCCACATAAAGCAGAAGAATGAGAGGATCCTCTCCAACCACAATGAAGTATGGGTTGGGATCCGCCTCACTCTTCTCAAAACCCAACTACTGCAAATAGGCATCTATCCTCGAGTACCAAGCTCTGGGAGCTTGTTTCAACCCATACAATGCCTTCTTCAGTCTACACACATGAGACTCTCTCCCATGCACCTCAAAGCCCAATGGCTGCTCAATGTATACCTCCTCCTCAATAAGACCATTCAGAAATGCGGTCTTCACATCCATCTGGTGGATCTTTCAACCCATCTCTGCTGCAATGGAGATCACTACCCTGATCGAAATGTATCAAGCAACCGGCGCAAAGGTCTCATCATAGTCGACTCCCTCAACCTGTGAAAACCCCCGAGCCACAAAGCGAGCTTTGTACTTCTCAATGCTGCCATCCGCAGCATGCTTTAGCTTATAGAGCCACCTGGAAGTCACGACTAACTTCCCCTCAGGTCTAGGAACAACTTCCCAGACATCGTTCTTCATGATAGAATTGTACTCTTCCATCATGGCATCTCTCCATACATGTCTACTAGTGGCCTCCTCAAAAGTGGAAGGCTTGGACTCCCGAATACTGCTCACCATTGCGATGTAGCTGCAAAACCTCTCGGGAGGTTTACTCTCCCTCATTGCCTGTCTGGGACTCCCCACTGAACCCTGTGCCTCCCTCAAAGTGTCCTGAAGCCACTTGGGCTTTCTCCTCTCTGAAGTAGTGTCCCGTGGAGGGGACTCTCCCTGCTCAACCCCATCTGCTGAAGACAATGATCCTGTAGTAGACCCTGAAGTACCTGATCCTGAAACCTGTGGATCGGTAGCCTGCGAACCTGAACTCTGTGGCCCTGTCACTTGTGAACCTGTAGTCACCGAAACTGGTGGCCCCAAAATCTGTGTCACTATAGTTTGCTATGGGATCCCCTGAATCTAAGATGAAGACTGCTCACCTCTCTCTGTCCCTCTAGACTTCCTAAAGGCTCCATCCTCCTCAAATCTTACATCCCTCCTCAAGACAGTCTTCCTCAAGGAAGGAAGGTAAATACATAAAGTCTTTGAAGTCTCACTGTACCCAACAAAGATCCCCCTCTCTGCCATGGGTTCCAGCTTTGTCCTCTTCTCAGAAGGGACATATGAATAAGTGATGCACCCAAAAATCCGAAAGTGCCCCACCTCAGGATTCTTCTCAGAGAAAGCCTCCTCAGGAGTCATGCTCCCCACAACCCTGTGAGGATTCCCGTTCTGCAGATAAACTGCAGTGTAGCATGCCTCAGCCCATATAAATAGTGGCATCCCCTAATCATGTAGCATGGCTCTCGCAGCCCCAACAATGTCCCTGTTCTTCCTCTCAGCAATCCCATTCTGCTGCGGGTTGTAAGGAACAGTCAACTCCCTCCTGATGCCCTCTCCTGCACAGAAATCCATAAACTCCTTGGAGGTATACTCACCCCCATTGTCCGATCCCATAAATCTGATTTTCTTCCATGTCTGGTTCTCCACAAGAGCTTTGAACTCTTGGAATCGACTGAAGACCTGTCCTTTGGTCTTCATGAAGAAAATCCAAGACTTCCGAGAGAAGTCATCAATGAATACAACATAGTATAGGGATCCAGTCAACGATGTCGAAGACATCAGGCCACATACATCTGAATGAATAAGATCAAATATCCATGCTGCTCTACTGTCACTGCTTGGAAAAACAGTCTTGGTGTACTTTCCCAAGGTACATCCCTTGCACAACTCATGGTGCTCTGAACTAAAATCTGGAACTGCCGTCACCATCTCCCTTAGAACTCTCAAAGCCCCATGGTGCAAATGTGCCATCCTCTTGTGCCATATCTCACATAGGTCACTGCTGCTACTGGTAGAATGAATCAGTGCTCGCACTGGCTGGAACAAGAACTTTTACAGCCTCTCATGTATAATACCAATCACTTTGGCCGAAGTGATGCTAGACCCTCTGGGGAAAAGAAGCACCTTACCATCACGGAACAAGACCTCATAGACCTTCTCCTCAATAGTAGAAACTAACACTAAGTTCTTCTTTAAGCCCGGAACATAAAGAACCTTTGTTAAAGTCGTGGGAGGCAAAGACTCCCTCCGAAATGATATGGTCCCACAACCAGCCACCTTGACCTCCCGGTCATCTCCAAGCACTACCTTTGCATCTCCATTCTATGTAAGATCTGTCAGGTGCTCATGGACTACTGTCATATGGTGAGAGACACCACTGTCAATATACCAAGTATTGGGAGTAGTGGTCCTCGAGGATAGACATGCAATCAAGGAAAATTCCTTGTCAAATTTGGTGGAAAACTCTTCCACCTTTGTTGAAGCTGTTGTTTGTTTCTTCTTTTTGTTTGGACACTGTCCTGCATAGTGCTCAAACTTATGGCAAGCAAAGCACTTGACTTTGCTCATGTCTTTCTTCCCTTCACCCTTGGGCTTCTGTCCTCCCTTTGGACCCTTTCTGAACTTCTTCTTGCTAGTGGTAACAAGAGCCACATTCTCCTCCTCATGACTAGTAGATGAACTACCATGTACATAACCTCTCTGGGTCTCCTCCTGAACAAAGTCATCCCAAAGACGTTCCCAACCGGGAAGCTTCGCCCTAGTAACAATGCCCTCCACCAAAACAACCCATTGTTTGGAAACACCATTCAATGTTGTTCTCACAAGATCACTGTCATCTATGGCTTCCCCCACAGCTCCAAGCTCATCCCTCACCTGTGTCAATCTAGTAAGGTATGTGACCACATTTTCAGCCTTGGTCATTTTTATGCTCTTTAGTTTTTTCCTCAAAACCATCTTCTGGTTCTCATTTGTACTCTGGTACAATTTAGCCAAAGACTCCCACATCTCATAGGCACGAGTCTTCCCCGTCAAGTGAGGAATCAAATGATCCTTGATGGCATCAAGAATAAATCTCTTAGCCTTGATACTCTTCTTATTATAGGCTCCAAGAAGAGTAGCATCAATAGGTACCACAACAAGATGAGTAGTGGTATTCTCCACAATGTCCCGCAACTCATTTTCTTGCAAAAGCAAGATCATCCTCTCATTCCAAGCACCAAAATTTGATGCCCCATCAAGTCTGTCCTCAACCCTCAAACCAGTAGCCATGACCCTCTTTCCACTGGAAATCACAAATTCAAAAATCTGCCCTATGAAGTGACTGTTGTCCCTACTTTCTGTCTGCTGAAATTTCTGCCTTTCTTCAACTCAGCTCTGATACCATGTAAATTTTTCAGACCCCAATCCAGTTTCAGTCTCGCTGATTTTTCAGCCAAAGTTAAATGCCAAACCCAGTTTCAACACTGTTTCAGCATATGTTTCAGCACTGTTACAGCATATGTTTCACCACAATTTCATCATTGTTTCGGCATATGTTACAACACTGTTTTAACATATGTTTTAGCACTATTACAGCATATGTTTCAACATAATCTCAGCACTATTTCAGCATATGTTACAACACTGTTTCAACATATAAAAACTTAACAGAAAATAAACTTCAGAATTGAAACATGAGGATTCCGGACATCGTTTTCAACGCAGAAATAAAATATCACCAGTATGCAAAACTCAAAAAATATAGACACAAATATTTTTGGTCTAACTTCGACCCTGAAAAAACTCACAAGGGGAAAACCAGTGAGAGAGGTCTTTTTATTATTTATGAGCTTCTGAGAAATTTCTTTTACAACATATTCATCTTCAGAAATTTACATAAACTTATCTGGACATTCCTGTAGCTTTGCTCGTCGAATTCTGAACCAGAAATCCATACAACTGTACGACTATCCCAACAATTAATGTTGTATGGACTGTCTCGAAATTCATGCCAAAACTCTACTAAGACAGTACGAAAAACCCAGCGTGAACAACGCCTTGTAAACCGTGTTGTACGACCCTCAAAATTCGTGCCAAACTGTACGGACTATATGAAAATACACTCAGAAATTTATTACAGCAGTTACCTCGATTTCTGTGCCAATAAATGTTGTACGACAGCCTTGGAATGCATGCCAATACTCTCAAAAATTGCAACTGCTTTCCTCAATTTCTGTGCACATTAAATGTTGTACGGCCTCCACAAATCCATACGGTATAGTCTGTTCTTCCTTGCTGTCTGTTGCCTTGAAATCCATGCTACTTTTTGCCTTGGGATGCGTGCTCTCCTTCAGCAAATGCTGTCTCTTTTCTTCAGCTCGACCTCTCTCTTGCTCTCTCTTGTTCTCTCAACAAGAATGCTTGAACTACCCAAGAATGGGTGCGCCCTCTTGCCCTAGTCGACCTCATGAGGGAAGGTGAGGGGTTTTCTAATCTAAAGGTTGAGATTAGATTAGATGGGTGGCTGAGATTTGGTGTCTCTTCACTCACCCTCACTTTAGTCATAAAATTATCTTTTAATTTGCATCTCACAAATTAAATGACTAGGACCCATATTAGGCACTTTCTCCCCCTTAGACGCCTAGGAAGAGAAACACTTGCCTTGATACTTTATTTTAATTAAAATTTTTAACAGTAACATGTTACTCAAAATTTTATGTTACATGAGGAAGGTAGACGTGGAACCTTCAATTTCCTTAAGCTGAACTTCTAGTTTTGCGTTGCTTAATGATTTCTGTATTCTCGAAGAACGTTTTCACCTAGTTTTCTGCACCTTTTGTGAATTTGTTAACGATAAAATATTTAAGTGCGCTCCCAAAACTTTTATTTCTATCCGTAGTCTATTCGATTTACATATCGTCTCAGTTTGACTTGGTTGTATTTCTGCTGGAAACTGTTCTTTCACTTGGATATTGTGAAATATTTCTACTGGATATTGTGAAATTGGATGTCTTTCATTGGAATTGGATTACACCGTTCAAATACCATTAAAGCAATCTTTATAAGATTGCTATATGGAATTTGACTATAGAGCAATATATCATAGGCAGCATCTATATTATAGTTTCTTTATTTCATAAGATTAGAATCAATTTTCAAATTATTAATATTTTCATAATATAAATATAAATTTAAAATAAATTAAATCTATTTAATAAAGCAATTTGTCAATTTGTCAGTCATGTTGTTGTACGTCACTCCATCTGTTGCAAGCCTCCAAAAGAGTTAAAAAAAAATGGAGAGACATTTAATTCCAAGATCGTATAAAAAATATTTAAAAAAAAAAAACAGTTTTTCTTTTGATTCTCAAGTCACACTGTAATACAATAGTACAATTTAATACAGTAACATTAGTACTATCAAACACAGTTTTTCTTCTTATTCTCATGACACGCTTTAGTAAAATAGTACAATTAAATACAGTAACATGGCTTAAATGCATTGAAATTTGTAGTAGTTTAAATTTTTTATGTTTTATTTTTATTGATATTTTTTGTGGGTAAAATTAAATACAGTATTATAGAGTAAATGTATTAGCACAACCACATTATAAAGTAGTTGATATATGTTTATTAGCTATATCAATTATTTTTATAATAAATTGGCAAGATCAGAGTTAGGTTTCCAGATTAATCTTATAATAAATAGGCAAGATTAGGGTTAGGGTTTCAGATTAATTCTATAATAAATATGTAATATCAGGATTAGGGTTTCAGATTAAGATTAAGATCATTAAAGTTTTAGATTAGAGTTTAATATATACCCTAGTTTTCCATATTTTTTTCAAATAATCAATCATAAAATTTACTATGTAAGAATTACCAACTATTTGTCTTTTATATGAACACCAATGGTCACTAACTCATCACTTATAAATCTAAAATTGTTCACTAAAAATTTACCATAAATACAATATAAGACACTTAACATCAATTTAAAAATGTTCTTCTACTTTACCTAAGAAGATTTTTATCTTAAATTGATATTAAAATTATTTTTTCTACACTCACCACATCTAATATACTTCTAGCTTAAATTGATATTAAAATTCTTTTTTCCAAGTTAATCCCATGTCATATACTTCTAGCATTGGATAACTAGCTATCCCATAAACTACCTAGATAAGTTTAAATGATATGCATACTCTAACCCCTATGCATTTTGTGAACTTAGCCTAAGCCATCATGGTTTGGGGTAAACTTCCTTAACAATGTAACTTATAAAAACTTAGTTTGGAGTAAACTTCCTTAACAATCTAACTTACAGAAACTTACAAATAGCATAGAAGGAGCATATCAAAAGTGAAATATTTGGAATCAAAAGTTCTGCAGTAATGGAAAAATTAAAACTAAATAAAATTGAAATCATGCAAGAAACCCTAATTTGCTTTAACTCTATATTAACACTAAAATATTTTAGACATAAAAATTTAAAGATAAATAAAAATAGAAAAATAAAGCTAACTATTGAATTATTGAAAATTGAAAAACAGATTGCAAAAACAAAATAAGGCTTATTCACATCCATCCTTTAATAGACCTCTGAAACATTCAGACTTCTCGAACGTTTTGTATCACCTGGGTTGAAAATTTAAAAGCAATATTTACGGGTTAAAACAAAGCCAAATTCAACCTGAAGCATATTTACGGGTGCCAAAACAAAGCCAAATTCAACCTGAAGCATTCAGATTGATCGAAGAAAGCATCCGCAGATCGATCTCAGATTGATCGCATCCGGAGATGATGGATGGATAGAGCTATAAAAAATTGCTCTGCTGAATGTCGTTTTTCCGTACATCTAGACATGTTCCCTCAGCAAATTCACCGCTTCCCTGGATCTCAGATATGCAAGGAATGCAAATTCAGAAAGCATCCGGATATCAGAGATGGATGGGTAGAACAAGAAGAAATTACTCTGTTGAGTGGGATATTGTTTTTTTTTTTAAGAAATTACCTGATCCTTCTCGACACTCGAGCTTCTTTATTACACATGGCTCCTCATCTTCACTTCTTATGGGAGATGAGATGAAATTTGAAACGCCTCCCAAGCCATCACAGGCTTCACACTCTAAGTTAAT
>ML799444.1:62670-78698 GCA_009831015.1 Picea engelmannii | reverse complement strand
ACCAACACCTTAAATTTTTACTTCTACAATTGTGAAATTGAACATCTCATTGGATGTATTCCAAGCTGTAAAGATCGGTTCCAGTTACAAAATTATAGAGAGAGCGCAGATGTGATGTATTCCAAGATGTAAAGATCGGATCCCGTTACAAAAGTATAGAGAGAGCAGATCTATATGATAGATGCAAGGGCCTCGCAGACCTAGAGAAAATCCTTCGTGCTTTTTTAACAGCCAGCTGCTCCGCCCATTACTATGCTTAGTGCGAGTTGTTTTCATGTTGTGATTACCGTCACTTTCCATGGTTGCTGAGATTGCCAACATAGACAACACCTGCATTGCCCGTTCTAATCCATGATTGGATTGGATTGGGAATCGATCCAGCTTTCCCAAGTAGACATTCACCATCGAATCCAAGTGAAGAAATAATTCCCTTCCTGCATGAAATCCCAATTTTTATTCCCAAATAAAATGTGAGATCACAAACTTTCATGACGGTCCTTGCTCAAATTATATATGAATTGATTAGAAACATTAGAAAGAGCCGGGCCAGTGTTTGAAAGAGCCTGATCAGAAACAGGCTTTTTAGAAAGAGCCGGTCCAGTGTTTGAAGAGCCCGAGCATTTCGTCGCCACATTTTCCATTGAATAGACCATGACTAATATTTTTCATTGAATAGACAATGAAAAACGTCCGAGTACTTACAATTGCAACGATGTTACCATATTTATGGAATAGCAATTAATGTGTAATTTTATAACGTAAATATATTCGCAAAATTAAAAGTGATTGATATAAGTTAATGGCATCATTTTCCACTTTAATGCGTGAACTTCATTAGATGATCTTGCTTTGAATCTTTAGTGTTTTCTTAAAATTTAGATTACAGTATCTAACCTCGATTAGAGTAGCTACCAGGAGACAGTTGGGTCCCTCTTCTCCTACAAGTCTCACCTCACCTCTAGCACGCGATTGTGGCTCTCTTCGACACCACGATGCTTGAATCAGCGAGCTGCTGCAGAACGATTGATATAAAAAATGCCACTGAATCCAGATTCCATTTGAATTGAGATATCTAGTGAATGCAACAACCAAAGGTAGTAGTAAAATCCAACAAATGGGGACTTAGGGTAGACACGACCTTGAGCGAACCTAAACGAACTTGAACATTTTTTTTTGGGTTCATCGAATTTCGAAGTCCTCATCTGGCTGGGGTTAGAAATGTTATCCTACCCTATTCCTTAGGGACTCCAATGTTTATTAATAGTTTTAACATTAAAATCCTTATTAAATAAGCAATCTACACTAAGCCATCAAAATTATTGTTGTTATAGTTTTTAAAAGCACCCTTCAACATGATACACTGATTCACTTACCCTAGTTTTCTCTATAATTTAGATTTTGGACCAGTTGTCGATACAAAGTACTATCGACCTCTTTTGTGTCACCATTGTTGTTGAGCTTAACGTTATATTCTAATGGAGTATACACTGGTTTACATGTGTTCATATTAAACCTTCTATGTATCTCTTTTGTATACTTGCTTTGTGTGATTAAGGTCTTACCCTTGTCTTTTGATACCTCAAGGCTTAAACAATAATGTAATTCTCCAAGGTCCTTCATGTCAAATTCCTGTGATAAACTTTCTTTTTGATCTCTTCAATCAACCCAGTAGCACTTCTTGTTATGATAAGATCATCCTCATAGAAACAAATCAAAGCAATATGACCATTTCTATCTTGCTTCATATACAGATTAGGATCACTTTTACATTTTATGGAACCTTGCTAAAAGAAGAAAGTATTAATTTTCTCATACCAAGACTCGGGTTCTTGTTTAAGTCCATTAAAATTTGTCTTCAACTTAGAGACAATATGCTCTTAACCTTGCTTTACAAACCCCTATGGTTGAACAAGATAAAACTTTTCTTTTAATTCTCCATTAAAAAATGCACATAGAAATTCTCCATTAAAATCAAACTCTAGGTAAAAGAGTGATAAAAAATAGAGGTTGGGTAAAATGCACATGTGTGCATGAAAATAATAAAGAGATTTTTCAAATAGAAATAAATTAAAACATGAGAGAATAGGTGTACACATAGGATAGCATCTTGAGTCAAATTACCACTTAGTCTAACTAAAAGAAGACTCCTAAACCAAATCTAACTAAGATCTGGTTAGGGGAAACTCATAAATGAGAATTTGGGAACAAAGGGACAATTAAGAGAGAAGATAGGAACACATTGGGGAATGTGAGGGAAATTGGTTTTTAAATAAAATAAAAATGGTAATTACTTGTGCAACTTGGGAGGGTGTGACAAGTGTGTGAGTAAACAATCATAAATAAATTAATTTAAAAAGTTAAATAATTGTGCATGAGGACATGTGTTAGTGAGGGATTTTCTATAAAACAAATGTTGTAGGAGGGAAGAGGGACTCACTTTCCTTAGTACTATTATGCTGCAAAAAAATTGTTGACTTTGTTTTAATTGTGAGAGTTGAGATTTCAAGCTTGAGAAAGAGTGGAAGCTCTTACTTGCGAGGCAAGATTGGGAGCTATTGTGTTCTGGATTCTTGTGTGTGACCCCTTTGCGGCTCGTGAGGCTACGGGGGAAGAAGAGTACCCCTAACATTGGCTGGGAGGTACCAGTGAAGTGTCTAGATTGACAAGCAAGTAGGATTATTGCACAAGCTTTGGATTGAAGATCACCATCAACAACAACGAAATTTGGTTACGGTATTTAATATTTAAAATTGTTGATAATTAGACCTCAACTTGTATGTTGAAAACTTATGTTAGTTTAATCTATTTTATGTAATACATTGCAATTTTTTCATTATATCTATGTTAATTGACGATTATTCTTACGAGACTCCTGTAATACTTAATCATATTTTTGAACCAGAACTAGAATACACGATTTCGTAGTGATGCTAATTTTCAATTAAATGAAGGAACTGATAAAATGTATACGTTATTCCATTTACAACAACGATTGGAAAATGTGGTGATTGTTAATTATGATATATCATATATGTATAGAAAAGCGAATGGATAGAGATAATATTTAGAAATTTATGGTGTGTTGCTTATCTAATTGGTGTAAATATTGGTATCGTATGTCTCTACTGTAAAAATTGAATACTCGTTGTGTTGATAATGGCCTATTTTGGATGGAACAATTCTTCAGTTAAACAAAATGGCTATTGAAGCCAATCATGTTCAATGCGAAGATTCGATCTTCGTATTTTATTTTTATATCAAACACTCGAAATCTAATATTCGAACTACTCCAAGAATATAAATTTTAATAAATATAACTTAGACTATTTCTTACAACTCTTGTTAATTCATTTAAAAGTTTTTCCTAGGCGATTAAAAATATCGGGTCAGTGTTTTACTCTACCATTGTTTTCTAAGAAATTTCTTTGAATCACCTCATTGACCAGACGTTAATCCTTTTGATATCTTTTTATCATTGCAAGCCGGTTTATTTTTTTTACCTCTGTTCTTATTTTGATTTCACTCATTTTATAATACCCATAGTTTCTTAGCATTTCTCAGTCATGAATAGAATTCTAGTGAAGTTCTTGGTCGCTTAATTTTTGTTATGTCCAGATGAGAATTTATTGGATGGGCATCATCGTATCCCTTTCCACACGATCTAGTGTGTTCTCTGTATAATGCAGTAGATGGGAAACCCACTGTTGACTGTCCTCAACAATGATAGAACCTCCGAACTCTACAGGCTAACCTGACATGTTAACAAAAATTCACAATCGAGCATTTGTTAGAATAACTTGATTTGTTTCTCTGATAGTTGAATTTTAACGATCACTAGAGTAGGGTAAATTGTATCCTGATTCACACACTACTAATGAGTATAACTGTAGTCCTACTTCTCTTAGAGATTCGATGAATATTGTAAATGAAGTTGGTCGGTTTTCTTTCGGTATTTGGAGTTTTACTAGATGGAAGATTGATTTCGATTTGATAAGGTGAATCATAACGTTGAAGCTATTCATCATACCTTACCAAGTTGTTTCTTATTAACGGTTGATAGAATAAATATCTCCTTAACTAACGATGTTGTAACTCGGGTTCAATGGAAGAATCCTATGATTCGACCATAACTCTGTCTAGAGAATGATGAATACTTGATATTGGTTCTATAGTGTCTAGTAGAAAACAACTTGTACAAGAAGCTATCAAAATGTTATTTTTACCAGTAAAAAATTCATTACTTGGGACAGATCATATCTAACGAAGGTATCGTTGTCGATCCAATGAAAGTAGAGGCTATTATGGAATAGACAACATCAATGAATGTACAAGAGGTACGTAGGTTTATGGGTTTAGCAGGATATTACCGACATGGATGATTTTAAGGATGGAAATTTATCTTAAAATGTAGAAACCTTGGAGAATCTTACTAATCCTTCATACGCCAACTATAAATGTTTGGTGATAGTTTCATAAAAATATTCGAATTTCTAAGGATTTTATATAGTTTTTATAATTTTTTGCCGATTTTTAAGGTAAAATAATTGTATCCTATAGAATTTGGGCGAATCATTTTTAAAATAGTAAATCTTTTTTTTGGGAAAACCATGGAAAATTAGCCCATGAGCGAAATTTAGCCCCTAAAATCATCCTTGAAATTTACCAACGATTCGTTGAAGGTTTTTCGAAGATAGAAAATCCAATTACAGAATTGCAAAAGAAAAACAAGAAATTCGTATGGACAGAGAAATGCGTGAAAGCATTTCAAAAGCTTAAAGAGTTATTAGCGATAGTGTCGATAATGAATATCCACGACATGGACAAAGAATTATTGTTATGCACAGATGCATCCAAGGAAGGTTTAGGTAGATTTTTGATGTAAGACGGTCGAGTGATCGCTTACATCTCAAGGAAATTATGAAATCATGAGGAAAACTACACAACACACGACTTGGAGTTATTAGCAATTGTATATGCATTGAGAGTTTAGAGACATTATTTGATTGGACGAAAATTTGAATTAAAGACAGATCACTATGGATTGCAACATATATTTACTTAGAGTGACTTGAACACACGACAAAGGCGTTGGTCAAAATTACTTAGTGAATACGACTTTAAGATTACTTACATTAAAGGAACAATGAACATAGTAGCATATGAGTTGAGTCAGAGACTACGCATATTCTCAGTAATACCTTTGAAGATGAATCTTCAAGAAAATATTCTAGCTTTACAGATTGACGATGACTGGTACAACGAAGTTAATGATAGTATTGGAAAAAATACCATGATGTACCAAAGTTTGAAGGTTATTCATTGGGCAATGATAGATAGTTGAGATTTAACAATATAATTTATGTATCGCCTGACAAAGAATTAAGAAGTTTATTCTTAAGAGAATCTCATCGAGCAGTACACATGGATCATCCCGGAGTCACGAAGATGAAGGAAAACTTAAGACTATATTCTTCTGGAAAGGAATGATAGTGGACAGAGTTAGTTACATGGCGAGATGTCTAGAATATAAGCAAGTGAAGACTGAGCATAGACATCTAGTAGGATTGTTACAACCACACATTATTCCTGAATCAAAATTGGAAGTCATTTCGATGTATTTTATCATTGGATTGCCACTATCAGAAAAGAGACATGATTCGATTTTTTTTGTAGATGACACTCTGATGAAGAGTGCACACTTATTCCAGTGCATACGATGTATCAGGCTCCAGACAAAGCTAGAGTATTCATCAACGAGATTGTAAGTTTACATGGCGTACCAAGAAGAATCATATTCAATCGAGGAACAATGTTTACATGATGGTTTTGGAAAAGTTTCCAAGAGAATTTGGGAACACAACTAAATTTTAGTACAACGTATCACCCATAAACGGATGGACAAATAGAAAGAATGAACCAGAGTGTGACAATTGTGAGGGAAATTGGTTTTTAAATCAAATAAAAATGGTAATTACTTGTGCAAGTTGGGGAGAGTGTGACAAGTGTGTGAGTGAATAATCATAATTAAATTATTTTAAAAAGTTAATTAATTGTGCATGATTACATGTGGTAGTGAGGGATTTTCTTTAAAACAAATGTTGTAGGAGGGAAGAGGGACTCACTTTCCTTAGTACTGTTAAGCTGCCAAAAATTTGTTGACTATGTTTTACTTGTGAGAGTTGGGATTTCAAGCTTGAGAAAGAGTGGAAGCTCTTCCTTGACAGGCGGGATTGGGAGCTATTATGTTTTGGATTCTTGTGTGTGGCCCCTTTGGAGCTCAAGGGGTTAAGGGGTAAGAAGAGTACCCCTAGCATTGGCTTGGAGGTACCGATGAAATCTTTGGATTGGAAAGAAAGTAAGATTACTGTGCAAGCTTAGGATTGAAGATCACCATCAACAACAACTAAATTTGGTTACGGTATTTAATATTTAAAATTGTTGATAATTAGACCTCAACTTGTACATTGAAAACTGATGTTAGTTTAATCTATTTTATGTAATAAATTGTGAATGTTTTCATTATATTTATGCTAACTGATGATTATTCTTATGAGATTGTTGTAAGACTTAATCATATTTTACAACCAGAACTAGAATACACAATTTCGTAGTAATGTTAATTTTCAATTAAATGAAGGAATTGATAAAATGTATACACTATTCTGTTGATGGTAGCGATTGGAAAATGTGGTGATTGTTAATTATGTTAAATCATATATATAGAACAACGAATGGATATAGATAATTTTTAGAAATTTACGGTGTGTTAGTTATCTAATTGGTGTAAAGATTGGTATTGTATGTCTCTACTGTAAAAATTGAATACTCGTTGTGTTGACAATGACCTATTTTGGATGGAACGATTATTGAGTTAAACAAAATGGCTATTGAAGCCAACCCTATTCAATGTGAGGATTCGATCTCTGTATTTTATTTTTATATCAAACACTGGAAATCTAGTATTCAAACTACTCTGAGAATAGAAATTTTAATAAATATAACTTATATGTTTCTTACAAATCTTGTTAATTCATTTAAAAAAATTTCCTAGGCGATTAAAAACATCGGGTCAACGTTTTACTCTACTATCGTTTTCTAAGAAATTTCTTTCAATCACCTCATTGACCAGACGTTAATCCTTCTGATATCTTTGTATCATTGCAGGCTGGTTTATTTTTGTACTTGTGTTCTTATTTTGATTTCACTGATTTTACAATACCCAGATTTTTTTACCATTGCTCAGCCGTGAATAAAATTATGGTGAAGTTCTTGGTCGTCTAAATTTTGTTATGTCAAGACGAGAATTTATTGGATTGACATTGTTGTATCCATTGCCACATGATCCAATGTGTTCTCTGTAGTATGTAGTGGATGGGACGCCCACCGCTTACCATCCTTAACAATGGTATTAACTCCAAACTCTACAAGATAACTTGACATGTTAACGGAAATCCACAATCGAGTATTTGTTAGAATAAATCGATTTGTTTGTTTGATAGTTGAATTTTAACAATCACTAGAGTAGATTAAATTGTATCTCGAATCACGCACTACTAATGCGTATAATTGTAGTCCTACTTCTCTTAGAGATTCGATGAATCTTGTAAATGAAGTTGGTCGATTTTCTTTTGGTCTTTGGAGTTTTAATAGCTGGAAGATTGATTCATGTTTAATAAAGTGAATCGTAGCATTGAAGTTATTCGTCGAACCTTACCGGTATTTTTCTTATTAACAATTGATAGAATAAATATCTCCTTCGCTAATGATGTTGTAACTCAGGTTCACTGGAAGAATCCTATGATTCGACCAGAACTCTGTGGTTATGCTTCAGGTGGTAATTTTGTTCTATAAATTAAGTGTAGCAACCCACTTCTGTAACACCGCTTGAAATCCTCTTGGAAATGGTCGTTGTGCACCGAGTTAGAGTGGGTTATTTTGTTCCTCCTTAGATATCTAGTATTACTGAGGTATCCAAACTCCTTGTCTCAACAATTTTTAGGAGGTAGTATAACTATGAATCCCATCACTTAAGATCGATGATCGATCTTTTATCTGTGTTAGATGACAACTAATCATCGCCTTGGCTAGATAGTTAGTTGATTCTTTAGGTGAGATATTGAATAGTTATTGTACTCTTGAATGATGTGTATCCTTGTAAAATGATAGTTGAATAATGTCTAAATGTGTCTATACTAACACTGTCATAGAAATCATGAAACAATCTCGAACAACCTACGAAATGTTAACGCGAATTTAACACATCCTTGTAAACAATTAGATGGAATCGTGTTGTACATTGTTAACCCACCAAATCCCTTACGCCTTTATATATTGTATAACCAAGGATTCAGATAAGTCATTAATCACAATTGATAAGTATTTCACTATTCTTTTTCGAATCTAATAGTGTGTATATATAAGTTAATCCTTGAATGTATCCATAGACTATATTTATAATTATATAGTGGACCATAGATTAAATGTTTTGAAGAAGTTGGTGGTATTATAATAATGTTATAACTATACTAACTCTATAGAAATTATACTATATAGTAATTTTTATTGGAACCTTTCTCTTTTCCAAATTTAGTTATAGAGAATGAAGTAATTAAATTATTCAAGGATCCAATATGAAATAAATGTGTTTTTAAACCTTATTCTTATTAGATGAGAAATGGATATTGATAAATGTTGCAATTGGCATAAATGTTGAACTTAATCTAAAGGTACTATTATTAATAGTTGACCTTATTTGCCTTCAATGTGATTATGATAATATAACCTTGTTGCAATAATTATTATGCACCTTGATTTTATGTGCTATTGAAATAAAGAATATTAATATCATTATTATGGAGTATTGATTCTAGATCAATGATAGAATGATTAAATTTAAATGTTACCCCACAAATATTCTAACACTGATTCTTTATTTGACTATTCTTGTGCTTTAAAATGGTATGTTACACAATTGCACATGAGTGTTGCTTAAATGATTGATTGACAATAATACATTATTCTTTGTTCCTTGAAGTAATTATAGTTAAGATAGTTGTTGATTCTAGTCTTTTACTTCAGAATAGGATTGGAGTTTGGGAATTAGATATCTCATTGTTCCTTAGAATGGTCGCCGGTCCTAAGACCTTAAATGGTCAAAATCAGTTGGATGAATCTTGAACTTGAGCGTTGATTATGTGTCTTGGAGGTCCTAACCTTGCAGGGTAGGTTGGGTGGTTGAAACATTTTGTTATTTTATGTGTTGTAATTAATCTATGAATAACATTGAAGATGTATTTGAATCTTGCAATATAGAGAAATATTTGAGAAATAAATGTTGAAATATTGATGTATGTTATTTAAGTATAAAACTTATCCTAACCGATGTTATGATAAAAAGAGACAAAATCCTTTACTGCACTCACTTACATTTATGTCTTAACAGAGGGTTTGTTACAATCTTCCATTCCCTCTCTATGTGCAACCCACCATTTGGATAGAGTCTCTTTTAGGACCACATCTAGTGCCAATAGCCTTTATTGTTTGGGTACCTGCAACTCAATTTCCTTTACAAATAATCTTATATGATTTAATCGATCATACCTGGGTGTATCACATAACTATGTTCCAATCGAGTGTAAGGATCAGGTCATGCATGGACATCATCTAGTTGATACTTCATTCATCCTCTGCTTCCAATGCTCCAGAACTTCTTCTGAATCTGATGCACATCAATGGATACTTATCCAACTCAACGCACCATATGTAGTGGGGTTTACATAATAATCCATCCGTGCAATCATGTTATGCAAGTTGTCAATGATGTTTCCATTTGATGTCTCTATGCATCTCTTTCCTTCTGTTGGGTCTAATGGTGCAATAACTTTCAAATCTTCGGCTTCAAATATCATATCCCTCCTCCTTAGATTAATGATCTCTTGATTATCAAAGGCCCATTCAAGTCCCACCAATGCTGGGTATGGTTGACTATCATCCATGATCTCAATTACTTCAAAATATATTGTTCTACACACCCCATATATGTTCACAAGTACTCTTGTTAATCAACCAATCGATACTATTTTGTGCTTATTCGCGAGCCTTAACTGAACATGAGACTAGACCATATTGGGTTTACCCATCATATCCTAGGTTTTCTTTGGTAATACATTTACATCAGAAACCAAGTCTAAGATAACATTATTCCTTGATTCTAGATGAATGGTAGAATGATTATATTTAAATGTTACCCCACAAATATTCTAACACTGATTCTTTATTTGATTATTTTTGTGATTTAAAATGGTATGTTACACAATTGCACATGAGTGTTTCTTAAATGATTGATTGAGCATACTAGATTATTATTTGTTCCTTAAAGGAATTATAGTTAAGATAGTTGTTGATTCTAGTCTTGTACTTCAGAATAGGATTGGAGTTTGGGAATCAGATATCTCCTTGTTCCCCAGAACTGTTGCCAGTCCTGAAACATTAAATGGTAAAAATCAATCGGATTAATCCTAGACTTGAGCGTTTATTATGTGTCTTGGAGGTCCTAACCTTGCACATTAGGTTGGGTGGTTGACATCTTTTGTTATTTTATGTGTTGTAGTTAATCTATGAATAACAGTGAAGATGTATCTGAATCTTGCAATGTAGATAAATAGTTGAGAAATAAATGTGTGAATATTGATGTATGTTATTTAAGTATAACACTTATCCTAACTGATGTTACGGTAAAAAAAAAATCCTCTACTGTACTAACTTACATTTATGTCTTAATAGAGGGTATGTTATAGTCTTCCATCCCCTCTCTATGTGCAACCCACCATTTGGCTAGAGTCTCTTTTAGGACCACATCTAGTGCCAATAGCCTTTGTTGTTCTGGTACTTGCAACTCAAATTCCTTTACAAATAATATTATATCAGTTAATCCATCATACTTGGGTGGATCACATAACTTTGTTCCAATCCAACATAAGGATCGGGTCATGCATGCACATCATCTAGTTGATCATTCATGCATCCTCTACTTCCAATGCTCTAGAACTTCTTCTGAATCTGATGCACATCAACAGATACTTATCCAACTCAACTCACCATCTATAGTGGGGTTTACATAATCATCCATCCACGTAATCATGTTATGCAAGTTTTCAATGTCGTTTTGTCTTGTTGGATCTATGTATCTCTTTCCTTATGTTGGGTCTAATGGTGCAGTAACTTTCAAATATCCAACTTCAAATATCATCTCCCTCTTTATATTAAGGATCTCTTGATTATCAAAGGCCCATTCAAGTCCTACCACTTATCAAAGGATCTCAATTACTTCAAAATATGTTGTGCTACACACCCTATATATGTTCATAAGTACTCTTATCAATCAACCAATCGATATTATATTGTTCTTATTCACGAGCCTTAACTGAACAAGAGACTAGACTAGCTTGGGTTTACCCATCATCTCCCAGTTTTTCTTTGGTAATACATTTACATCAGACACCAAGTCTAAGATAACATTATCCACATCATATTCCCCAATTTTTTCACTGAATATGAATTCATTGTTGGTCCTCTTTCTATGTAGTACCTAATTCACCACCCTCTGTGCGATGGGAGTTTCCCTTCCTTGAATGTAGTGATCAATCATTTCGTATGGTGCATTCATTGTAGTTTCATCTTTCATTATCTCTATACAAATTCTTAGGAATTCTATTAGAGTTCTTACCTTCCCAATTGACTTCTCTATCCCAATGCAATCATTGACATGTGACACAAATGACGTTGATGCTCCCCATTCCTGTCCAAGTACCTCTTTTATTTCCCTTTGATATGTCTCCTTCTCTTGCTGAGGATCGAACATTGGCATAGGCCATGTTGAATTCCTTACCCATTTCTCAACTTGCTTCCCTCTGTTCTCCACATCAACTCTTGTTCTAGATCCTCTACGCCTAACAACTTCTATTATAGGTCCTTCGTTCCATTTTTCAACTGATATCTTCTGTAAATTCTGATTTGGATTCTGGTTCTAATTCCCTCTTGCTTGCCATTTCACAACTAGTTGAGGACAATACTGTGTCACATGGTTCAGTGCCCTACAATATGTGCATAATGTACAGGTATTTGGACCGTCATGGGCTAAGTGTCCCGGTTGGTTACAATTGTAACGTATTATCGGTCCTCTTCCTCGACCTCTGCCAAAATTTCCTCTGTTCCCTGGGTTAAATTCCATGTGATTATTATATTGTGGACCACTTCCTTATGTTGCAATGTTCTCCTCCTACATCCCATACACATGTTAAGTGTGCTCCCTCATCAAATCGAATGCACTCTTCATTCCCACCTAACTTGCAAAAAATGAAAAATAAGTTCCTCGGTGTACTCTGATACTTTTGCAGTAATGGAATTCATTCAGATGGTGTCCCCATTTCTTACATATTTCATAGTATCCCCCTCCTAGTAGTGGATTCGGTGCTCTTGTTTCCAAATACTGCACAAATGCTAGGAATTCATCCTGGTGGTGGATTTCGGTCGTACATTTGGTACACCAAACTTGTTCTTGTTTCTCCTTCCCTTTTGTGAGTTTTACCAACTAAATCGTCAATGTAGCCAACTATGTCTAGAGTTGCGCCATCCATCCATTGTATCCTACAAGGGATGCTTCCAACTTCATTGTGATTTCCAATGATTCAGATTGCGACACAACCTTATGTTGAATTAGCGGTCTATGAATGTGTGGTAGAAGTCTTGCAATAAACCATTCTTGATGTTGTTGATACAAGATCTGGAAAGTCATTCTACCCATCAGATCCTTAAAATGTTGGTCATAATCCCAAACTGATTCAATCCACACCTGTTTTATTTCCTTCAGCTCCGTAATATAATGTGACTCATAATTTGGCTTCTTGAACTCTTTCAAAAATGCTTGTCATATCTCCACCAAAGTCTTAACTTGTCGTGTAGGTGTGGTACTCTACAACTTCATCTACGATACTAACACACAACCTCTAAATGTTGTTTCCACCCGCACAATCTTCACACCCTCATCTTGGGCATTATTTGCAGCCCAAATTATCTCACAAACAAATATATGTTGTTATGGGTCCTCTGACACAACTCCCTGAAACTCAGGCTATCTGAGGGTGTTGTCTACCCCTTCCATGTTTCTTTGTCTAGTACCTTCTATTGGCGATGATGGTTGACTCTAAATCTGCGCATTGCTTCCATTGCTCTCATTTCTACTACCCTGTCATCCCTTGCTAACTATGAGTGCCTTTGACAAGTCTTCAACTGTTATTTCTGATTGTGGTAATGCACACGGGGTCGTGGATTTGACACATGACCCGGTCTGAGCAGGACTTGATGACTCTTAAATTATGGGACTGGATTGGAACTCTTCTTCCTCTCCTTTTATGTGTTGTATCTCCATGATTTGGACTATTGCACAAGGTGCTCTCCACTCTGGCTCACTACACAACTCTCTTTTCTCAACCCCAACCTTTCACCTCTTGTACCTCCTTCCTTTGTGTAGTTCTCTAAAATCGTCTTCTTCCTCTGGTATAACTTCTTTGGTTCTCTGCATCCTCAGTGCCTCCCTTCCTTCTTCATCAATATCTTCATTATCTCATATCCTTAGAATATGCTCTTATCATCCCTTGGTTCGCCTATGTGCGCGAAGCCCCCTTAGCAATCAGACTCCATTTTCATCATGCATTTTTCACACAATAACATATTTGTCCATGTACCTAATGATTCCATGAACCTTCCGTGCATACCTGTGAAGAAGTCCCTTTCTGGAAGACTGTATGATTGGGTACAATCTACAACAAATTCTGTAATATATCCTCCTAATATACTATCCAACCTGAAATCAACTGTACGAGAAGTTTTATTACTTACTGAATTCAGTTGTCTTACCAATTCAGGAGTCCAATTCCTCAGTACTGCAATTCGATACCTTCTCGTATTCTCCACTAATATTTTTAACTACTCAATGAGAATAATCAGAAATTCACCAAAGGAAATTTCATGCAGCTTTGTGTATACATGTCTTTGCATCAATTGCTTGTTACACATCCGGGGCTTTCTATTTTATTTTCAAGAAAAATCTCGTTCCTTCCCTTCTACCCATTCTAATATTTCTTTCTTAGTAGACCTCCAAAACATTCCCTCAATCACATATTCTCGGTTTCGACAACAGAACCATTTTTTGGCATGCACGTGGTTGTAAGACCCCAGGTTTGAGTTATCTTGACCAACAAAACCCTTCAGATACTGGCCCTTTCAGCATCACCTGCATGCAAGTGAAGTCTCACTCGAGGCATCTATTTGGGCTCTAGGAACCAAGTTTCTAGAGTAGTGAGGGAATGGGAGGTGATCATTATGTTTATCCTTGCCTATCTGTTTTGTGCACATTATTCTGTAATTTCTCTTCTTAGTTTACTTAGTGAATTCAATTATGTATTACCATTGCACTTGAGATTGCAACATAAACTGAGTACTGTAACATTCATAACCATTGTGCAACTATCATGTAAATTAATCTAACATGCATACAGAGAATATTCATCAGATAAAAGACAACAATACGGTAGTTAATGTTGGTAACCCAACTTTGGGCTACGTCCACAATGACTGACTTCTTTATTATGCTTTTGTTAATTGTCTCAGGCTTGCGCATTGCTCTTACAAAGATACATCATGGTTATATTTTTCTTTACCTAACCTAACCACTCTGTAGTGCAAGCCTTTCTCTCTCTCTCTCCAACATCCCCTGAACATTCAAGCATAGAATCCTTCCCTCTCTATCTACTCTATCATTCTCCTTCCAAACAACACAAGAGAGAACTAGTGAGCACAATAGAACAAAATAACAACAACTCTACTCACCCAGAAGAGCCCCTATTCTCCCAAACCATTACATCTTTATACATAATTTCTAGGGCTTAAAACCCTTCTTTACTAACCCCAAAACCCTATTACAACTCATGACGACTCAAGTTGACTCGCTGATCAAGCATGCTTTTCCTGTTTTTCCTTCTGCATGCTTCTTTTTCACTTTAACTATTGTTCTTCCTTCTTTTGCACTTCCTTCTAACTTTAGCACGTCGAGTTATCATCCTTCATTTTCACCTGCTTTCTTCTCTTTCCTTCTTCTCTTATTTATTCCTTTTCTTTATTCCTCTTAATATGCGTTGTATTCCTGAATGCGCGTCAACTTCCCACTCCCTTTCCTTCCCTATCTTCCTTCTTCTTCTTCCTTTGTGCACTTCTTCCATACTTAGGATTTTCATGAATATTATTCCCACGTCCAACACTGGTCTCGTCAATCATCTTTGGTCTAGATAGAATCAATTGTCTATGAATTTGAGGTAGTAATGCCCCCAAATACTCGATTAACATGTTTGTACTTTTGAGAGAGACTCCCATCTAAATTGCTCTCTTCTTGAATTATGTGGTGAACTCCTGCACTGATTATCCTTGTCTCCGCCTAAAGTAATGCAACACTATTTGTTGGTGTTCCCCATATCATATTGGGTAAAAATGAGATTTTATCATGTACTTAAACACATCCCAGTTGGTCATTGGTGGCTCATTTCCTAGCAATATGCTTACTCTATCACTCTCCCACCATTCCAAGGCATGGCCTTCAAGGTTCAATTGAGAAAAATAAATATTTTGTTTTCCAGTTACTTCATGCACATTGAAGTATACTTCCACCTGTTGTAGCCATTGGTTCATCCTGATAGCATATACTTCCCCGACATATGGCTTGATGTCCACCTTGGCCTCCACATGAAAAGGTGCTTGTGTCTTACTATAATTGCATTCTCCCATATCTAGCTTAGTCTTGGGATCTATCTATGGCTTATTTTCTCTCTCTTGGGTTCTTCATGACAAGCCTCTGTCGATGGTGTTTCTTTTCAATTCCCTACTAATAGTTGTGACAACATCGATGTCAAGGTGGCCAAACTCTAATAAAATTGATCCAACCTAACCTTGTCATATTCTTCCTCATTTTCTCCATAATG
>ML799444.1:28750-41407 GCA_009831015.1 Picea engelmannii | reverse complement strand
ATGCCCCCTTTACCCCTCATTATAACCAATTATTTCATCCTTCACTAGTTTCTCTTCCAGTGACTTCAGACCCCACTGTTGAGTACTATTGGAAGGTCCAGTGCTATTTGAGAGGAAGGACGTTACATCTTCTAGGACATGAGAATTTGCTTTCTTTTGATTCCCCACACGGACAAAACCCACTTACCCACATATATGCTTCTTTTTCAAAACATTTTATGTATGATGCACATCTGATTACAGTTTGATTTGGATATATATATTGTGTAAACATTCAATGCAAAGGCTTTTTTTTCTATATTAGTCTCACCACTCTTTGCACACATTCACGCAGCTAGTCGGACATCATAGGGGAACCACAGAACCCCCATCGTTCACGATGCTTGCTAAACCTCCCTCCTATATTAGGGGGAGTGTCTGGTCTTGCCCACTCATCGGTACCTCCTTCACACACTCCTGTGAGTGCTACTGTTTTAGGATCAGCTTTGCTTGGTTCTACATTACTTGGGTCCACTTCCCAAGGTCATCCGTTCATTCGCTTCCCTTTACACGGAAGCGGGGGACCCACTTCCTCTGAAGGAGGAAGCACCAACCCACCTAGCCCCCCTCAAGGGTCAGGTTCACAACACACCCACACCATGGCCGGAGATAATCCTCCCCCCCCACTGCAGATGCCATATTTGGCCTCTCTCAACATACCGAATCTCAACAAACTCACCAATGATCCTATATTGCATGATCCCACATGGCCTGCAATGCCCACCAAACTACCTTTGGACATACCAAAGTTTGAAGGAAAGGCAGGCAATGACCTTGCCAACCATGTCATGACCTTTCACCTATGGTGCTCCTCCAATAGCATTATGGATGATTCCATCAAACTGTGATTATTTCAACGCACACTCACTGACCCATCAGCCAAATGGTACGTCGAAGAAAAATCATGGTCCCACGCAACTTTTGATTCCTTGGCCAAAGAATTCTTAACCTTCTTCCAATTACCAATCCACCACGACAATGGTCTAGAACTACTTTCTAATTTCAAACAAACTCAGCCACACATATCCCTGACCACATTCACGAGTGGCGTAGGCGACGTAGTTTGTGAAAAACAGAAACCACCAAGCAATAGTGTCTTGACTGGTTTCTTCGATCACTTGTCTCTCTCCTCGGTAATGATGTAGCTTCGACCTTCCCTCAATCTGAAGAAGAAGCCATCAGTAAGGACCAACAGTATGACCTCATCTATGCACAGTCAGGGTACTTATACACTGTATTTCCTGATCTTCCAAAACTTGTGCCATTTGGCCAAGACAAACCTGGGATGTCTCACTTAGCAGACAGACTGATTGGTACCACCACTCACCATAGTCCATAACCCCAACCAACACCGATGTATGGAACACCTCAATACCCACCGGCATACGGGGGCACTTCTTATTACCCCCCACCCCCTTATCAACAACCATACCCTGTTGCTATACCTCCACCCATTAGTGGACCACCACCGGCACCCCCCATACATCCACCTATTCAAACAAACTCTGGTACCCCCTCTACCTCAGCTTATAGTACTAGCGAAAGCACTACGCCTTCCTATGTACCTTATGGATCATTACCACCACAGAATCCATACTTCCCATTTCCTGGTCCCCCACAACCCATAGCTCCCCCACATCCTCATGCAAAGGTGAATATTTTTCAACCCTTTGTCGTTCATCAATACCAAAATTTCAAACAACTGAATATGGCCAATCCAACCCATCCGTCGAACAATGCCAAAAAGAAAGGAAGGAACATGAATAACAACAACCCAGGTCAAGGCGGGAATCAACCCCAACAACACCAATCTTCTAGGGGCAACCAGAACCAGGGGCATCAAAACCCCCAAGGGGGCAATAATAATAAGTGCCAAGGGAGAAATAACAATAATGTTAAAACCAACTTCCCTTGTGCCCTTTGTGGTGAGTTCGGCCATTATACTCATCATTTCCCCCAAATCGCTGATTTCAAATGGTTGAAAGACTCTGGTAGTCTTCCTCATTCTCCAGCATCGCCTGCCCCTCAGCAGGCACCACAAAAATACATGCAACAACCCCCTCCTGCTGTGCTACAAAATCCTATTCCACATCAAGGTGTGATAAACACCCAATATGACACATAGCATCCCCCACCTCAGGTGGGACAATACCTCAACCCCAACAATCCAGCAGATCGCACAATTCTCCTCACTAGTGAGGAGGAAATCCTTCTGCAAACATGTAATCGTCAGTATCATGCACCCGTTGAGTCTCCTCCCATCCCTCTAGAGACAAACCCTACACCGACGGGACCCCCGTTGGCGATTCCTCGCCCTACCACCGAGCCACCTCTTCGCATCCCTCGCATCCCATTGCGCAGGAATGTCCACAACCCACAGGCTAGGGCAGCTCATAACTATAGTTTGGTAGACGACTTAGCACAATCCCCAACTACCATGTCAGTTTTGGAAGTCCTCCAAACTTGTCTTACTCAGGGGAAATCATTACTTTCCGCCTTGGGGGGCAGTCGACCCCGTAGATACCCGACTCATTACCTTTGATCTTGACAGTGGAGAACCTCATCTTCCCGCCTTGATCGCTTTTCAAATACCAATAAAAATACGGAACATCATAGTTCATCGGTGTATCATCGATGAAGGTGAATCTACATGTATTATGTCCAAAACAGTATGGCAGAAGCTTGGTTCCCTCAAACTCATTCCCTCTGCCATCACCTTACGATCTTATGACGGACGACCATCCTCTCCTGAAGGGTTCTTCCAAAATGTCCCCATCGAACTCGGGGGCAAGACTATTCTCATCGATATCGAAGTTATCGACGCCCCACTCGATTATAATATCCTGTTCGGTCATAGCTACATGTACGCTATGAAGGCAGTGGCATCTTCCGTCTTTCGGACACTGATTTTCCCTCACAATGGGAAGATCGTTACCATTGACCAAGTCTCACATTATGAACCTAATCCTTCTGCCAACATCGATAACATTCTTCCTCTCATTCACACAAGCCATGACACATATCCACTCGTCGAGATGGGTTTTGGGATTTTCAAAGATCCATCCTTGTTAGGAACTTACCATGGAGCACCACCACTCCTTCATCCTTCCAATCCAGTATGTGTCGTATCATCTAACGAAACTCACATAGAGGATACCCTTCTTCCTACCGAGGCTTCTATCATATCTGACGTCCCACTCATCACAGAACCCCCCCCTCCAGAACCTCCTGGACACTTGTCGACCCCACCAGTCCACGATTCCACCTCTCCCCAAGGACATATCCTAGTTTGGGAGACAGTTCCCCAAGCCATCACCCAAATTCCCTTCTTTTACCCTCCACCAGGTATCGAAGCTTTTCAGCTAGCCGCAACACTCACACTACCTAATATGGTGTTAGCAGTCCTAGTTTGGTATTTACACCCACCAGAGATGGTCCCTCGACCATCCCTTCCCCCCCAAAAAGAAGGAATCACCATGATGATTCCCATTCTTACTCCAACCACACCGCCACTCACTAACCCCCCTGCCACAGCTGGGGGAAGGAGAAAGAAGAAGGAGCCCACAACTCCACTTCCTCCACGCATCCCACCACCTTGCGCACTATGTGAGAAAGAGGGACACCCAACCAAAAATTGCCCATCTCTACCAGAGTTACGGAATTTGATTCCACTCAATCACACTCCCCCAACACTCACCACTACAACCAGTCATGCCACTACCACCCCCCTTCCAGTAGTAAAGGGTTGCGAACCAAATACACTTATGCTATATGTTCAGAATATGGCCATTATACCCACCATTTCCCAGCACTGCCATGCTTTCGGCAGACATTAGCCGCAGTACGCCAGAACTTCCAGAGCAACCCCAGTCCTGCTACGTCCTCCTCAACAAATATCACTGACATTCGTTATGTCACCACTTCAGTCAATGAACATATGGGACACCCTTGCTCTCTCTATGACTCATTAGCTCATTTTACATACCAGTGTCCTATGATCCTTGAATATAGGCAACGTCAATTGGCCCTTCTTCACCGACCCGCAGAGTCGATAATTGACATTACTTCGTCACTAGAATATCTCCATGTCATTTCTCATGACCCCTTGTATTCCCGTCACTTCCAATGCGATGAGGAAATACTCGAAGAGTTAAACCACCAAGACCTCCTTTGGGATGCGCTACACCATTGCGCACTGTTCTCTCCACAGGAAGCCTCCATGCCTCCTAACCAAAACCCCATTTACGCGATCGAAACCAAGGATATTATCCCATCAGGGCCTATTGACTAGTTCAAAACCCCATTCCTGCCCCGGATTCTTTTGAAGAAGGCAACATGGCCAACATTTCCCCAACCATTAAAATTGACATTTCCATAAAAAATGGTATCGTCAAAGAAATCACCATCAGAGCTGCTTACACTCCTCAGGAAATCACCGCATATAAAGCCCTCTTCCAAGAATATAGGGATATTTTTGCCTGGTCATACACGGAAATGCATGGCCTCGATCCCTCTATTGTCGAACATTGCATCGAAACCTGGATCGACATTACACCAGTTCACCAAAAACAACGACCGCTACACCCATCCAAATCCACGACTATCAAAGCCGAAATTGACAAATTACGCGCTACCAGGTTCATTTACCCCATCTCCTATACCTCATGGGTTTCCAACCCTGTACCCGTTAACAAAAAATAGGGCACTATCCGCGTTTGCACCGACTTTCGTGATCTCAATCACATATGTCCTAAAGACAACTTTCCAATGCCTTTCATCGATCAAATATCGATGACTGCGCCGACCACGAGGCTCTCTCCTTTATGGATGGATTCTTTGGTTATAATCAAATTCAAATCCACCCAGCCGATCAGTATAAAACCGCATTCACTACCCCGTGGGGTACTTTTGCATATCGTGTCATGCCTTTCGGCTTAAATAATGCCGGTGCAACTTTCCAGCGGGCTATGACATACATCTTTCACGATTTGGCTCATATTATCCTCGCCTACTTGGACGACCTCACAGCTCGATCCAAGAAACGCACACAGCATCTTGATGATTTACGAATCATATTTCAACGGTGTCATCAGTACAACATCCGCTTGAATCCTCTCAAGTGCATGTTCTGTGTCACCGTAGGGTTCCTCCTTGGATTTTTTGTTTCCCAAAGCGGTATTACCATAGACCCCCTCAAAGTCCAAGCTATCACCGAAATTCCACCTCCCCGGAATTTACGCCAACTTCAGAGCCTACAGGGAAAAGATAACTTTCTTAGACGCTTTGTCCCAGACTACGCCATACGTGCACACAGTTTGCTTCGCTTACTACGTCACGACATCCCTTTTCACTAGGACGCCCATGCCCAACAGTCATTTGACGATCTTAAAACCTCCCTCTCGAACGCACCTTTAATTAGTGCACCTGAATACAATCGCGACTATATCCTCTACGTATCAGCATCAACTGTATCAGTAGCAGGAGTTCTCGCCCAACTAGGTGATGACAATCGTGAGCATGTCATTTATTACGTTAGTAAAAACCTCTCAGGGCCACCCTTGAAGTATAAACACGAAGAGAAACTTTCTCTTGCAGTCATCCTCGCAGTCCAGAAACTGTGCCACTACATTCTGCTTCGCACAACAAAGGTTATCTCAGATACCAACACTATGCAGTACTTGCTCATCCGTTGGCAAGTTAACGAAAAATTTGCTCGATGGATCATTATCCTTCAGGAGTACGACCTCGAGTTCTCAACACCTAAGAGGAAGAAGGCCCTCGTTCTCGCCGAACTTGTCACGACCCTCCCCTCTGACACCACCAGTGCCCCCGTCAACACCGACTTTCCCGACGAACATCTCTTTTACATCACTTCGGATGATCCTTGGTATGACGACCTCCTCATCTATCTCCACACTCAAAAGTTTGGTAACCACCTTTCACGAGATGATTGTCATCGTATTCGCCATCAGGACCCTCGCTACCTCCTCATCGGAGACATCCTATACTGGCGGGGCATTGACACCATTATTCGTCGATGCCTGACTATTGACGAGGCTGATAGAGTCTTAAACGACTGCCACAATGACACATGTGGGGGGCATCTTTCGGGCATATCCACTGCTCAAAAGATTATCCGAGCCGGTTACTTTTGGCCTACCTTGTTTCATGATTGCATTCATGCCATGAAACAATGTGAGCAATTTTAGCTCTACGCCAATAAAGTCGGAGCTCCCCCCGCTCTTCTTCACCCTGTCATTACTGCCGGCGGCCCTTTTCATAAATGGGGCATCGACTTCATGACTTGTAATCCCCCCTCTAGCAATGGTCACAAATACATCGTTATCTCCATTGATTACTTCACCAAATGGGCAGAAGCTATGCCCACCTTCAACAACACCGCTGACACTGCAGCGCGTTTTTCCATTAACCATGTCATATCCCGCTTTGGAGTACCCCTCCAACTCGTTTCCGATCATGGGAAACACTTCGAGAATGAGATCTTTGTCGAACTCTCATCTCGGTTAGGATTCTCTCACGAGTTTGCCTCACCATATTACCCTCAGTCTAATGGACAAGTCGAAGCAGTTAACAAAGTCCTCAAGACCATGTTACAGTGCATGGTTAATAAACATAAAACCAATTGGCATCATATGTTATTTTCTGCGCTATGGGCTTACCGAACGGCTGTGAAAACAGCTACTGGTTTCACACCATTTCATTTAGTCCATGGGGTTGAGGCCACTCTTCCCATCGAGTGCGAAATTCCCACCTTACGCACCGCAATTGAGCTATTACCCGACACTTCTCCAATGGAGTAGCGCTTGCTGAACTTGGAGTCTCTGGATGAAGATCGTCGATATTCCTTATAGAACAACGAGGCAGCTAAAAAATGATCCAAGGCTACCTTTGATCGCCATGTCAACCTTCGCTCATTTCGCGAAGGCGACCTCGTCCTGGCTTACGATATCGCTCATGATACCTTTGGCCACGAAAAATTTGAGTCACTCTGGCATAGCCCATACTTTATCCAAAAATAGCCTCACCAAAGGCGGATACATCCTAGCCTCCCCCAAAGGCCTCTCTCTCAAAGAACCCGTCAACGGGTTGTATCTCAAGAAATTTTACGCTTAAACATAGTCATTCTACTTTAGGTTATTTTTATAGCGTTTTTAATCTTTTTTCCCTCCCTCATGTCTAAACTATCCTTTGTGCTATTGACAGATGCTTCCTCCACCAGCCTACCACATTGGTTACGGCGACGGTGCCAACCGTTGGACACAAAATCTCGCTTCGGCTACTTGGGCTCTCTACATCGCCTCACATGAAATGCTCCATTCGAGCGGCATATGTTTGGGTTCAGCAACCAACAACCAAGACGAATACACCACCATCATTGGCCTCCTGGACGATGCCCAGCATCATCGTATTCGTCACCTTAGCGTCTTCCTCAACTCTCAACTACTCATATTCCAGCTCAACAATGTGTACCGCGTCCGTGATCCTTACCTCTTTCGCAAATACCTGCAGGTTAGACTTTTATCTCGACATTTTGATTCCATTACATTTACACATATTCCAAGACAATTGAATCAAATTATGGATAACCTAGCTAATATTGTGTTAGACTGGAATATATCACATCAAGCTACCTCTACACATACATAAACATATAACACAAACTGTCATCACATATATAGGTTAGACATCATCAATACATTAACAAAACACATGTAAACACCACATAGATCTCAAAAATGTATACTCATGTATATATCAAAAGGTCCACAGTGCCATCCAATTGTTAAAATACAAAAATACAACTATCTGCAGGCCAATGAAGCACCTCGGTACAAAATAGGCTCACCAGCCTATATACAAAAAATATATATACATCAATGCATAAGAGAACCACTCACGGTGCCTCTAGAGCACCACCGCCTGCTCCTCCCTCAGGCGGTGGCGGCCCACCACCACCTGCCCCAGGAGGTGGTGGTCCCCCCCCTACTGGCCCCTCCTACCCCGGCGGCAGTCGTCTAGTCGTCATCGCAACAACCACTGCTACTTGTCGTACTATGGCCCGCCATGGCGGTGGAACCCCCACACACTGCTCCAGGAAACCCTCATCCTAGATGCGAGACCATATGCCCTCAGGCACATCCTATAACACCGCCTCCAAATGACGGCGTATGTCCTCAAAATCCACTCTGACAGCCGCTGGAGGAGCGTGTGATGGCCCAGCCCAAGGTCATCAAACCGACGTCTCCTCGCTGCCCTCTCTGGCTCAGCTGGTCACACCGCGGCATCCTCACACCGACGTCTCTCTCCCCGCGACAGTCTCTTCGGCTCCTGACGAGCCAACGCTCTCTGCAACTCCACCTTGCACCCGCGGGGTGCCACATCTGCACATGCAAACAAACAACATATAGTATCAGCATCTATATCACATACATATGGAATGCTATCTAAAAAAATACAAAAACATACACATCAACATCATCCACATACCTCAGCGGTCAAAAACCTCCCCTGGAGGTAGCACCATGTCCGGATCGTCCCGGAAGTCAACCTCGACATAGGGGTACCATAATATCACTTGCGGCATCTGTCGCCATACCTGTGTCGCCTCTGCAGTGAAGAAGTGACCACCTTCTCCACCACCATGGCGAAGCAACATAGTTGACCACCGCCTCAGCCGCGGCTCTCGCACCCTAGGCGCACCCAATAGAATCCTAGGGCGCAACATCGACACCCTCTCTAGAAACCAGGCCACTAGGATGGACCCGAAGGCAAACTCCCTCGTATCCGTGGACCGACAGTGGTCCAATTGTCCCACCATCCTCGAGCGTAGCGTAAGCCCCCAAGCAAAATGCTTGCTGGCCAACACTCTCTCCATCACCATCAGTTGGCCACCACTGATCCACTGCATCGCCAGTGAACCATACACTCTTACAATCATCGCTGCTATGCAGCGAATTGCTAGGGCATCCATCGCCCCGATGCTCACAACTGAGCCGGACATATAGTTCAGCCCTGAACAATATCTTCGGCCCACCGTCGCGATCGGTGTATCCCTAGGAAGCACCGGCTCCACCGATAAGGGCGTTCCCCGAAATGGGAGCCCAGTCAGAAAATACACGTCCTCCACCACAGTGAAGGGAATTTTCTCTCCCCGCACTATGAAGCAGTGCAGGTCCGGACTCCACATCCGGATAAGAAACTGCAAGAGATACTCTTGCGCCCGTATCAAGGGGCACTCAAAGAACTTCAGAAGCCCATAGGCTGCTAAAGTCGCACGTACGCCTGGATCCTCAATAGCCACGGTGTCTCATAGCTGGGACAAATCCTGCTCTCGCCAACCAACCAGCATCGTGCACACAACTCACCTGCACAACACAAAACCGTCCTAAGTCACCCACATGGACAATCAAAAACATAAAAAATACACATTTTATACCCATCAACCTTGCCTCCAAGACGCGTTTTTTCCACCCACAGGCGCGCACACATGCGCGCCTGTACACCCCATAGGCACGCACATATGTGCACCTGTTCACTACACAGGCGCGCATGAGTGCACACCTGTTCACTACACAAGCATGCTCTCAGGCGCGCCTGTTCACTCTACAGGCGCGCGCCTGTTCACTCTACAGGCACGCACATGTGCACGCCTGTTCAACCGATAGGCGCGCACACGTGCGCGCCTGTTCAGCTGACAGGCGCACCCATCGTGCGCACCCTTAATTCCCTTAACTGTGCTCCCATGCACGTCTATCCGGTGGACAGGTGTACACGTGTTCATGTCTATTACCGGATCGCCCATGCATGTGGGGCCCATACCCCCTAAACACCTCTGTACGACCCTCCGTACAGCCCCTGCCCAAAAAATGAAATCCTAATTCTATGTAGGATGATCAGACCACTAACCTGATGCTCGCGGGTCCTCAATCGGATGCCTTGTCCTCCTCGAATCTCACAATATCCTCTGAATGATTCTCGTCCAATCACTATAGCAACAAGTACAAATGAGGTGGCAATGTGGGCCCTATAGCTATATATAAGCCTTTTTGCCAAACTTCCACTCACCATTCCGAGAGCCCACGGTGTCCATTTCTCGATCCGTCTTCAGCCACGGGATCAACATCCTGTCATCTACATCACAACATTCCTTGGGCCTCTTTTCATCCTGAGCCCCCGGGGCGCCATTTTTCATACCCTGATCAGGTACGCATGCACATATTCACTTATCAAATACATGCTCATATCTTCGATTCTCTTCAGATATTGTTCACGTCGGGTATTTGGTTTTCATGTGTGCAGGTAGTTGATCATCATACATTGGCACAATCTCTTCAAGTATATACTCAACACTGGCATGTAGTCTTTCCCTCTGTATCGCACTTACATTTCCAGTCACACCCTCTGACATTTGCCTCTAGGATCCCCATTCTCGTCTCTGCAGTACCCATACCTCCATTTGCATCTTCGGTACTGTCACCCTGTAGCATTCTTACCCACATGAGTTGTCCCATTCATAGCAACTTTTGGCACTTCTGACACTCATGTTGTTTTTCAAAACCCTTTAGGGATGGGAGTCTCGATAGTTTTACATCATGTTGCGAATCAACCACATACTCCTTCTCCTCATTTTGCTAGCTTTCCCAACGGACTCCCAGATTATCTCTCCATAGTTCTATGGTCGGGCTACACATCCGTAGTAGCATGAACCCTCCATTTAATCCATACTCTGTCTACCCATCTGCAAATCTCACTTCATTTCACCTACCTCATACAGAAACCCACCCATGGGGCCCCCACCCTTCATCAGTTCTCCGAGAAAATTATGCCCTATCCGGGCCCACCATATCACACTAGGGCACCTGTTTCTGTATTTGTACACTTCCCCCCAAATATTTGTTATTTATTATACAAACACCTTTATTTTTAGTCGTTACATTACCTTTTTATCGTCACCTTTGGGCGAGCTACTTCCCTTTTTTGGCCAACCGCAACCCATGTCACCCTTGGTTGGAGCACTACTTGTCGTCCACCCTTATCGGCATCGTCCATATCTTCAGAGTACCCCATAGGCCACTTACCTCCGCCCTCTAAATTTGTTCACATTGTCCCGCCTCTGGCACAACTTATCCCCGGTCTTGTTGTCCCCCTGACACTCGACCTCGTTGCACGGTTGCGGCAACTTTTTATCTCACACATACTCCAACCAAGGGCTATCTTGAGTCTTCCCACATCTTGACTTCATCCATGTACCTCCTCCACTTCCTCACCTCACCTAGTAGATTTCACGAAGCCATTTTCTTCTGGGAGTCGCGTCCCCCTTTTTTGTCGACATCAACACAGTTTTCCAGAAGGGCGATACTATCTTGATTCTCATTATCCACTCAAGGAGAGATCTCGGATGGCACAGGGTGAAACACCACTACTCCCTTCTGTCGTTGACCCCCATAACATTCGACGCAGACACTTTCTCATGTTTCGGTGGGTCTTACTTTGCGCCTATTGCAGTTAGTTCTTTCATTTGCCGAAGACCTCTGAACTTGGCTGGGCTATCACTGCCCACATAATCGGTGATACTTATTACCGCGATCACTGCCTACTATTCAGAGTATGTTCATCTACATAATTGTATTCTTCCTTTATCACGACCGCCCCCGAGGGTGCTGCAGTTGTCTACACCAACACTTCAGTCATCTTTTGTAGAGTTACATGACATGAGCATGGGGCATGCCTACCTCGTTTGTACATAGTTTTCTGTTTTCCACACCTCATGGAAGGTCGGGTCCTACCAGTTCCTTTTTCCCTCCAACGGATTGCTCTCGACGATCCCACTATTTCTCTCTCTTACAACAACATTCTCAGTAGAAGAAAAAATGATGGATTTCGGCTATACATATGCTCCTAACCTCATCCATCAGGGGGCATCTGTTATCACTGAAATTTTGTCTGCACATGGTTACAAGAACTCAGCATCGTCAAATAGTGATGAAGTCATCCATGGACCTGAATTAACACCAAAGCATTCATAAAAGGGTCAAAAACTATACAAAGTAGTGAAAAATTGAAGGGCGCTATGCAGACATTGGGCGCGCGCGCACATGCGCGGAACAGGAATGCAGAAATCGCGCACATGCGCACGATGCGCGACTGTTATCGCAAAAATCTGCGCACCTGCTAAACGACGCATTTATGAGAGTGGTCATCCTCCCACCCACTTATGGTTCAACTCCCAAGCCGATTTGACCCTCAAATATGGACTGGATTCGACTGGATGGCTGGTCAAAGACCTAGAAATGCCCTAATTAGCCTCTTTTCACACTACAAAGCAGTTAAACAATAGCTCAAAGGAATTCTATAAAAAGGCCATGGATGCACCTCATTTTTCAAGGAATTCAAAGTAATGTTATGCTGCCTCTATTCTCTTGAGGACTCCATCCTTGTCAAGAGCATAGTTGCACCATTGCATTGGGCAATCCATCTCACCCATTGAGTGGATTTGTAAAGAGTTCTTTCATCATTTTCCATTTTTTCTTTGTTGTAAGAAGAGCTAGCTAGTGGGGGTCCAAGAGCCCTCCCTTGGAGGAAGAAGGGACTCATAGT
>ML799444.1:0-20054 GCA_009831015.1 Picea engelmannii | reverse complement strand
TAATATATATATATATATATATATATATATATATATATATATATATATATATATAACATTTACAAAATGCAAATTTTAATCTAAATCCGTGAAAATCGAATATGGATTGATTTATTAAACAACAACAGAGCTATCATTCAATCCTTTTGATTTATTTTCTTATAATGTTTATAAACAAAAAACTGTCTAATTGAAAATAGAAATCATAGATAATAGAAAATGTTTTAGCTACATGAGGTTTCTGTATTCATGAAACTAATGAAATTAAACTAGTAAACTAACCTGTTATCGCATCCCATATTTGTCCTGTGTATAGCATCCAATCTCGATGTCTGATGAGGCAAACCCGCAACAAATCCTACAAATGCTTCTCGTAAACGTGAAGCAATAATGATTGAATCTGAATGATAGAACATATAAGAGATATAGTAACAACAATCTTATAATTTCACAAGTGGCCACATTGAGATAAATCCTGCTGTGAAAACTTGTGTATAAATGTTCAATGAATGATGAAGATAAATCTTTTAATCTCAAGTTTGAACAGAATAATTACTGTATGTTAAATATGGGACATAAAACATGGATATCATATAAATTTAATCATACCAATCTGCAATAAACCATGATAGCTAAACCAATCACAATTTAATTACAAATCGAAATAATCATAACTTGAATAAAAACACGATATGGAGAAGCTAAAGCTGTGACAAATATCATATTCTATTCAAGTCTATAAATCAGAAATCCATTGTTTTTTCCCCAGGCAGAGATGATCTCAAGTTTACAAAACAACATACTTATATAGGTTCCAGGAACAAAATGTTTCATGTTGATAACATCCAATCTGTTCCAAAAAATGTGGGGGATGCAACCTCCCAGATTCTACTTGATACCAAAAAACTAACAGCGTAATCTATTTACTAAAAACATAAAGATGGTATGGATGGAAGATCCCAACAGTGCTTCAAATCTCTTTGAAAATCATGAGTTCCTGTTAACAAATAAAAATAAGATGATTTTAGATATATTTTCAATTATCAAGACAAGCAATTCGAATTTTTCTAACTAGCTATAGAATCTCACGATTCTGTAGCTAGTTATAATTATAACTAGAATCATATTTTATTCAATCAAGCAAAACAAATTAAAAAGTAATCTATGCAAACAAATCGTGTATCCTAAATTGAGAAATACAGAATCATACTAAACTTTAAAAAAAATCATACCTCAAATTAAGGGATTCAAACAAATCAAGTAATTTTTTAATTTACTATTGTTGTCGCTGCTTCCACGTTCTTAAAAATAACAGACCCTATAATTTTTTGGCGTTTGTCTTTGGCTTGAGCTATGGATTGGAGTCTGCTATTCTCCTTTGTTAACGAATCCACCTGGTCATCCAAATATTTAAGACGAGACTGTAGTAAAGGCACATCCTTGTAATACCTCTCGATCCAGGATCGATATTCACTACAGTGCAGCTGTAGAGACTGTGTATTGGCACTGATAGTATTAACATCTGGAGAAACCTCCATTTGACATGTAGGTTCATCACAGAGTTTGATGCCAGGAAATAGAGGATTGTCCTTTAGACACGGTGGTAGGTTGGTGACATAATCGTAGGGTCTGTCAGGGCAAAGTCCATAAGAATATGGACACTCTTCGGCCAAGAACCTTTCAATTTTCGAATCTGAATCCTCACTTACCACAATTGTGTTTTTTGTGTCAGCACAGGGTTTGGGTTTGTTTTGAGCACATTGTGAATCCCAACGAGCAGCCTTTTTATTCTTATAATTGACATCGATGTTGCCCCTAAACTTCTTCCCTGTGGGTTTTTTAACAGCCTTAGTACAACTCTTAGGATACGAATCCGGTTGAGTGTCGGGTTGAGTAGAATCAGGGTAGGTCGAGGGTTCCAAATTAGAGACAGGATCACAGGGCATGAGCGAAGGAGGAGAGATGGTAGGTTTCACAAGGGTTTCTACGATAATAGGCTTGTCGACCTGTACCAACTCACTATTAATGAAGCCATTTCGTAACACAAAAGCATCCCAACAATCATTGTTTAATTTCAACTGATGCATAATGATGATCTTGATTAAACCCTGATGGAACAAACTAGAATCAGATTTCTACCTCTTAAACCGCTTTCCCATCTTGTATAGACTTCTAAGGAGGAAATAGGGCATGTTCAGCGGGAAATCAATGAAGCTCATAAGAAATCACAGGTGATACAAGAAAACTAACCAAAATATCCCTTCATATGTAATAAATTGTTTCACAATAGCTAACAGATCATTCCATCTAGGTTTTAGAGACGAAACAGGCATACCTTGGTCGCACCTGGTAATTTTCCTTGAAGTGAACAACAATGACCAGGGAACCTCTTCAACCTTTGCATTCTTGAACCACTTTTGCCCCACAGCTGGTAAACCGGTAGCTTGTCTTATAAAATCTTCATTTACCTCAAGCTGCACGTCTCCTATTTTTTCTTTGAAACCGTTGAATGTCAACGTGAACTCTTGAGAAACTCTCAGATTGAAACCCTCAAACTTTTCAATAAACAAATGCCAACCATTCCTTTCTAAGTCGTTTCTGGCGTTGTCAAATGATAACAAGGTTTGGATACCATTGGGCTCAATCCTCACTACAGGATCCATGGCTAACATAAGGGAATCAACACGGAAATCAGAGGTAGGGTTTGATAGAAAAAACACAGAGCCATAGCCCCAAACAAAACAATGTTGTGACAGTTCGAAATGGTAGGCAAGAGCGTTAATCACCATGCATGGGAAAGAGGTCGTGAAGCTCGAGGCCATACAGAGAAATAATATCACACTGTACCTCATGTGATACCTTGGGATATGGGTAGTGTAAGGATGTAAGCGCTTGTATACCATAGAGCACACATATGACTTGATTACAAGGTAAAAGTTTCAAATAAACATTGTGTTAAATTTTTTTATGAATCAAACCTCATTACTAATAATCGAATATTGATGAGTGGGAGGTTTTTTACTTATGTAACCAAGGCATGACTAGGACCAAGGAGTTATAAACTAGGAAAACCATCAAGTTCATAGTGAAAGATGACAATTCAACAATAGACCATATGAACAGTTATTCTTTGATAAAAAATCGAAATCAAGTGTGAATTCCAGCTGCGAGTTTTCATGCTTACAGTCATGATTTTTTTTTCGAAAGGAAGGTATGTAAAAAGAGATAAGTGATAAGTGTCGTTGCTCATGAAAAGTAATGAAAATTTAGAGATCCTGTGTAGGCAACTTATAAACAATAGAAATTACATTATTGCTGCCAACAATGGAGACACGCTGGGAGAAGCAGTTATCTCTGCCAAATGAACGAGTTCAGATTAGGATAATCAGAAAAAATTTCAAATCGAAAACAACCGAAACACTGCCTGCACATCATTATCAATTATAAAGCATTCCAATTTCAGATTATTGTTATTTTAAAAAGACGAAAACTGACAACAATCTTAACAGAAGAGAGTCACAATATTAAAGTTAAAATCTTCAATACTGTTGACAGAGCCATTGCTGCCAGCAGGCGTCCATAGCCTCAACAGGGATGTCATTTAACCCACTCCGATATCTGTATCCTGCCAAGAAGTTCTAGATCAGAACGAAGGACATTTAAGGTCAAAAGAATCCATATCTGAGAATTTTCATATACCTGACATTGCTTTACTGCCAATGAGCCTATTCGGTACCCCGACAAAGTTATCTTGGCGTCATGCATGCATTTACCCACTGCCAGCAGACCTGTTCAGTATCCCGACGGGTTTACAAGCACTTCCCACAACTCTTTGAAGGTTTATTTAGTTTTAAATTTTTTTAAAAGAGTGGGGTGATGTTGAAAATCCTGGTTTTTGGACACATCTTAGTAAATTACAGACCTTGAAGAAATTTTCTTAGCTGTCCATTAAGATCTAAAAATAGTTTGTTAATAAACCAACTTTCAAGAGCAGGGAGACATCTCTGAGTTGTTCTCTTAAGGAAGAGGGACAACGTAAAAAGAATTTTTATGGATGATCGTGAGCAACTTCAGTTACAGATTGAAATCAAGAAATGCTTTTCAAATAACAAGTTATCTTTAACATGGCTGCAAACTCAGAAGAATGACACAATTGATGCTTAAACAACCTTCAACAGTCATTTTAGAGGGAAATTTTTATGTTCTCTTTGTCTGAACTAGCCCATGATGCAGGCATGTGTGTCTCAAAAAGAAAGACTGATAAGCATAAAGGAAAAATCAAAACAAACCAGCAAAGAAAAGCAAACAACGAGCAAAATAAAAATATTTACACAGTGTACAAGGGAGTGTCATCAGGTGAAGTACCTTTTTAGAGGTTGGCCATTCACCGAAAAGGTGTCTGGCTATCCCTCTAAATTCTGTAATCGGAAGGAACTAGGACCCAATTTCTCAGCAATTAAGAATGGTCCTAGCCACAAGTTCTGAAACTTTGTATGCTCTCCTTTTCGCTCATGAGGTTTGTCCCATTTTAGGACAAGGTCACCTACCTCAAAATTTCTGTCAGAGGCAGAACTGGAATCAAACCAGTTTTTAACAATGAGTTGATGTTGATCTAATTTCCGTTTTTCTTGAGCCCTCACTTCTTCTAATTTTAACAAAGTGTTAATTCGATTCTCCAAAGGGGGACAGTCCTCTTCTTGTACTTTCTGCGATAGCTGCAGAGAGGGAAGGAGGACATGTGGTGGAAGAATCGCCTCTCTGCCGTAAACGAGAAAGAAAGGTGAGTTACCCACAACAGTTTTAGGAGTTACTCTATCAGCGCGGATTGCGTTTAATAGTGCGTTATGCCAATTTTTATGGTTTTCAGAGACCGTTCTCTTGATAATTTTGATCAGATTTTTATTAGTCGATTCTACCAAACCGTTGCCTTGGGGATAATAGCTAGAAAAATACTTTAATTTAATTCATTTTTCTAGAGCGAAATCACTCATCTCAAGAGACAAAAAATAAGAAGCATTATCAAATACCAGGCATTCAAGGATACCGAAACGAGTAATAATATTTTAATTCAAGAAAGATATTACCTGGCTGGTATTTACAGCTTTTAATGGGGCAGCCTCAAACCACCTGGTGAAGTAATCTGTGGCTGTTATGATATAATTATGCTGCTGTGAGGATGGTGGATTGATTGGGCCTGTAATATCTAGACCCCACTGCTGAAAAGGGGAGTCTATTGAAAGTGGTTGTAGAGGGAAGGTTGGTTTCTGTATCCGTCCGGATGCTTTTTGACAAATTACACACTTGCGACACAAAGCATGAGAATCTTTAAAAAGGGTAGGCCAGTAATAACCTGCTCTTAATACTTTATGGGCAGTGGTATCTCCACCAAAATGCCCACCAGCTTCTCCTGCGTGCAATTCCAATAAGACTTTTTCTGCTTCATCTTTCTCAAGGTAGCGCATTAGTACTCCATCAAAATTTTGACGAAACAGAATACCATTAATCAGCTGAAAAGAAGCAGATTTTAATCTTAGTGCTCTCCTTTTAGTGGGATCAAGGTGACGGGGAGCTGATCCGTGTATAAGACAAAATTTTATATCATCATACCAGGGACTAACAGGGTTTTGTGCACAACAGATTTGATTTTGATAGTGTTGTCCTGCATTTAACATATCATTTTCCTCTTGCTATCCTGTAGCTGAATCAACGACCAATTTTCATAACCCTTGGCCTCTTACTATTTGTGCTGGGGTGATTTCTATGTCATACTCTTGCAAGGATGTGACCCAATTTGCCCTTTTTTCGCCTAGTTCTTTCTGTACTAACAAATTTCTAACAGTCGGGTAAGGGACGATGATTTTCGTCCTAGATTTCAAAAGATAAGATTGGAAGTGCTTTACTGCTTTGAAAACAGCATAGGCTTACTGATATACTGTTGGGTAATTAAGTTCCACCCCCTTGAAGGCTGAGCTCATAAAGGCAATTGGGACTTCGTTGTTTTCAGCGTTCTTTTGAGTTAGGACGACGACGTTTGAACGGTCAGAAGAAAACGTGTAGAGGGTAAAGTCTTGCGAAAAGTCGAGGCTCATTAGAGAATGCGCGTATATTATGGCCTTTTTTATTGAATTAAAAGCCTGGCTTTCTAAAGGTCCCCAATGGTACTGTACGTCCTTTTTTATTAGGTTTTGTAATGGTCTCACCATTTCTGAAAAGCTGGGGACGAATCTCCTAACAAAATTTATCTGACCTAAGAAAGATTGCATGGACTTTTTTGATGAGGGAGGGGGCAATTTTGAAATGAATTGAGTTCTTTCAGGATCGATAATCATCCCTTCACTCGATACAATGAATCCTAGGAGTTTACCTTGTTCTATTGTGAAAATAAATTTTTTAGGATTCAAAGAAATGGCATACTTACGACATCGTTGTAGAATGAATCTTAAATGAGCTAGATGATCTTCTTTATTTTTCGAGAAGATACTGACGTCATCCAGGTAAACTACGATAGATTGATTGATTAAGCCTCGGAAAGTGATGTCCATTGCTCTCTGGAAAGTGGCACTGGATTTTATGAGTCCAAAGGGCATCTTTCTATAAGCGTAGGTGCCCCATGGAGTGCGGAAGGTGGTTTTGAGTTGGTCTAGAGGGGACATTAGGACTTGGTTATACCCTGAAAAACCATCCAACAAGGATAATCTTTCAGAACCAGATACCTATTGAAGGATCTATTCCATGGGAGGGACAGGGTAGTTGTCTTTATCAGATTCTCGATTAAGATTTTAGAAATCGACACATAGCCGGATTTCACCACTCTTATTTCGGACAGGGACAACATTAGACACCCATTGTGTGTGCCTAAATGGGAAGATTATCTTAGCATTCAAGAGTTTTTTTAATTCCTTCTTGACATTTGGTTCGAGTTTTGGGTGCATTTTCCATAACTTTTGTTGAAAAGGTTGGTTTTGGGGTTTCATAGGAATAACGTGTTGTATGATGTTAGGATCAAAGGTTTTTAGGTTGTCGTACGTCCAAGCAAAAACATCTCTGAATTCCTTAAACAAATTAATAAACTCTACTTTTTCTTGCTCAGAAAACCCCACCCCTAAATTAATGCACTGTGGATTGTCTTTAGTTCCCAAATTTACCTTTTCATGTGTCAAAGAGGAACTACTCGTTTTACAGTTCACTGATTTTCTGAACTTGTCATGAAGATCATAAAATTTTTCTAATCTAACTACAGATTTCGGGATAGAATTTACCATGTTTGATGAAGATTCTGGAGATCTTGGATCTGGTATTACCGTAAAGTCAAGAAGATTTTCGTCATGAGTACCTTCGTCGATCATCGTGCCTTGTAAATTTTCTTCCATATGCAGGAAACTTATAATTTGTTGATTGTCATCGAAGACTCTCCAATTCGTGATGTCGTCTGGGACGGACGGTCTGAACAACAGTTCGACAGAGAATGCATTCGTAGATAAGCCTCCTGCAGGGAAAAGTTTTGAAGCTACGTTAGCTAACAAGTCATCTTCTGAATTATTCAATCTAGTAATAAAATTTATGTTAAATGCGGAGAACTTGTTCATTAAATTCGATACCTCAGTTTGGTAGCTTTTAAGGTGCAGAGATAAACAGTGGATATAATTTTTTACCTGTCTAACCACAATTTCCAAGTCATCAAAGATAGTCAAATTTTGAACGTTCATATCTAAAGCTTTTATGAGGCCTTGCAATAGTGCCTCATATTCTGCTGTGTTGTTTGTACATTCAAATTCTAACCTGCAAGCAATCAGGGTCTTGTTACCTGCTGGATCGATGAGCATGCAACTTGCACCAGCTCCTTCCTTGGATTTTGACCCATCAAAGTAAGGAAACCATATTTGATTGTTGTCGGTTGCATGTGACCATTGGGCAGAAGTTGTTGGCTGCGTATATGTCAAAATTTCAGACTGTTGTTCCAGGTTAGTGATAGTGGAAGTTTCGGTCATGAAATTACCGAAAAAAGTATTCATCCCCTGTATTTCTGGCGAATTGGCAGAAGGAGTGAATGGTTCATTGGGATCATTTAAATCAGTCACTGTGAACTTCAGATAACATTCATGATTTACCTTGATTTTGTTGGGCTTTCCATTCTCGGGCAGCCACAAGTGAGACCAGTCCGTCACAAAGTAGCCGTGTAATTGTTCTGACCAGTCTCTGCTTAAAAATAGACCATAAACTTCTGGGATATCTACAACAATAATATCAATCACTTGATGAACTTTAGGGTTAGCCGACAATCTTATAAGCACATTTCTCAATTCGCCTATCACTTTAACACTAGTTTGATCAAGCTGGATAATCTTCAAGGTGGATGGTTGAACTTTGGCATTAATCTTTTGACAAACAGACCAAGGCATTACGTTAGATGTCGCACCTGAATCTACCATGCAGTTGTGTACACTCCTATTGAAAATTTCAAAAGTTAACAAAAATGGAGTTACATTTATGTAAGTACTAATAGTGGAAGCTTGTTGTTTTTTACTCGCAGCCTCTAAAACTGATTTATCTACATTTGTTATATTATTTACAGGAAGGTCTCTTTTATCGTGAGGATCAGAAGTAGTTTTGGCGGAGGCCTTCTGAGGGAATTTGGGGTTGTTCTGAACACCTTTGTTACTGCTCGGATTGCCATTTTTGCTGTTCTTTGCAATATTTTGTAGCTTTTTTTGTAGAAGAAAAGGGAATTTTAATAATTCATAAACAAAAATGTTAGCCCTAAGATTTTTTAGATCTTCAACCAAATCATAATCTAAGCTTGGGTTTACTGAATTTTGTTTAGTCTCAATTGATTTAGACTGTTTTGGAGGCAAATTCATAGTGATTTCAGAAGAAGGCTTGTTTGTTGTCTTGCTCCTAGTATTGTAAGGATGCACTGTTTCAAAATTAGCTTGAAAAATACTATCCGAAAAATGTCCAAAAATGTTTGGAGAGGATTCATCTTCTTCTACTGTCTCTTGTTTAGCTACTTCTTCAGGGATCTCGGGAGGCATCAAGTTATCATGTGCTTCTAGAATCGTTTGAATAGCGAATTGCAGGCTTTCTAGATTTAGGCCTTCAGTATTTGAATTAGGTCGGTTGGTGGGAAAAGGCTTCCTAAAAGGGGGTTTGTAAGGCCCTTTACTCGAAGAAGGTTCTTTAACCATCCTTTTCAAATCTATAACTTGATTGGACAGTTTTTGAATGACTTTCTGTAAGTTTTCTAAATCTGTGCTTTCAGGTTGAGCTTTGTTTTGGGAAGGTCTAGGGAGGATTTCGATTTTCTTTTTGGAAGATGAACTAGTCTATTTCTCGTTGCTAGTAGTGTCTTTTAAAATGAGGATGTCTTTCTTGATCTGACTGGCCTCTTCGAAGGCTTCTAACAACGTGGCTTTCTTGGATCTCTTTACCCAAATGGCTATGCTTTGATGTAAGGATTTTGTATAATATGCGATAATAAGATTCTCGGCAGGCATCGAATCCGTAGGGATTTGGTTCTTTAGTGTCAAGAACCTTTGATTAAAGTCTTTGATCTTTTCTTTGGGGTTCATTCTTAAACTAGAAATCTCCATGACTAGAACTTCAAGAGACTTGTCGTCTCCGAACTTCTCAAGGAAATAGGATTCAAATTTCTCCCATGACACAATGGTGTGGGGATATTGGGAAAAGTACCAGGTAGAGGCATTGCCTTCAAAGGTGTAGGGAAAAAATCTACAGACTACATCTTCGTGCTCGACACTATGGATTCTAATGGATAACATAAACTTTTTGATGTGATCTTCAACGATCTTTTTGGAGTCCGGGTCAAATTTAGGGAGCCGTTTCTCCGGGTGTTTGGGTAAAGGATGCTGAGGCTCAGGTATGGCCACTGCATCTTGGTCGAGCCAGGGTCTGGCATCATTGTTCTGGTTGGCCATAGGTGTGGGTGGTGTTGAAGGCTGGGATGAGGAACTGCCTTCGTTAGAGGATTCTTCTCCAGAAGAAGAAGGAGATGAAGTAGGTGGTGATGGTGGTATACCAAATCCTCCTGCTACAGGAGTGAGGATTGGATCTGTAGGGTTTAAAGTAAGGTTAGTGCCTCCAAGTTGTTCTATGATATTAGAGAAGTCTAGTGGTTGGTTCAAAGGTCGGTTTGGTTTTCTTATATGAGCTAAGGCACTGTGTATTCTTATGAGAGATTGGCGAACAATCTCTTGTATGTCACCACCCGTAGGATTTGGAGTTACTGGTTCAACTGTGATCCGTAGATCATCATTTGATTTGGTTGCTGTTTGAGGGATAATGTTGTCATATGAATGACTTCTAGTCACTATAGGTGAGCGGGTAGGTGGTGGAGGAGTCTTACGACCTCCTCGTGCCATTAATAGTTTTCAGGCCCTCCTTCTAGTGCCATTTGTTGATGGGCAAAATTGACCGCTCGTCAACTGGAGGAGTGAATCTGGTCCGGGGTTGTCTACTTAACCCAAGCCATTTGTATTAATCCACTCTGATGGGTTTAGCGGATCCGTTGGCCGATCTAAGTCCTAAGAAAGCGAAAAACAAAACTAAAGAAGATAAAATAACTTGATGAATAACACTCGTTGAAAACTATATACAGATCTAATATACATTTACAGTTTACTAACTAATATTTATAACATAAGTCTACTTATTATATGTATAACATATACAAATGACTTTATTTCTAATATATATATATATATATATATATATATATATATATATATATAACATTTACAAAATGCGAATTTTAATCTAAATCCGTGAAAATCGAATATGGATTGATTTATTAAACAACAACAGAGCTATCCTTCAATCTTTTTAATTTATTTTCTTATAATGTTTATAAACAAAAAACTGTCTAATTGAAAACATAAATGATAGATAATAGAAAATGTTTTAGCTACAGGAGGTTTTTGTATTCATTAAACTAATGAAATTAAACTAGTAAACTAACCTGTTATCGCATCCCATATTCATCCTGTGTATAGCATCCAATCTCGTTGTCTGATGAGGCAAACCTGCAATAGATCCTACAAATGCTTCTCATAAATGTGAAGTAGTAATGATTGAATCCGAATGATAGAACATATAAGAGATATAGTAACAATGATCTTATAATTTCATAAGTGGCCACATTGAGATAAATCCTGCTGTGAAAACTTGTGTATAAATGTTCAACGAATGATGAAGATAAGTCTTTTAATCTCAAGTTTGAACAAAATAATTACTGTATGTTAAATATGGGACATAAAACATGGATATCATATAAATTTAATCATACCAATCTGCAATAAACCATGATAGCTAAAGCAATCACAAGTTAATTACAAATCGAAATAATCATAACTTGAATAAAAACACGATATGGAGAAGCTAAAGCTGTGACAAATATCATATTCTATTCAAGTCTGTAAATCATAAATCCATAGTTTTTGCCCCAGGTAGAGATGATCTCAAGTTTACAAAACAACATACTTATATAGGTTCCAGGAACAAAATGTTTCCTGTTGATAACATCCAATCTGTTCCAAAAAATGTGGGGGATGCAACCTCCCATATTCTACTTGATACCAAAAAACTAACAGCGTAATCTATTTACTAAAAACATAAAGATGGTATGGCTGGAAGATCCCAACAGTGCTTCAAATCTCTTTGAAAATCATGAGTTCTTGTTAACAAATAAAAATAAGAAGATTTTAGATATATTTTCAATTATCAAGACAAGCAATTCGAATTTTTCTAACTAGATACAGAATCTAACGATTCTATAGCTAGTTATAATTATAACTAGAATCATATTTTATTCAATCAAGAAAAATAAATTAAAAAGTAATCTATGCAAACAAATTGTGTATCCTAAATTGAGAAAGACAGAATCATACTAAACTTTTAAAAAGATCATACCTCAAATTAAGGGATTCAAACAAATCAAGTAATCTTTGAATTTACTATTGCTGTCATTGCTTCCACGTTCTTAAAAATAACAGACCCTATAGTTTTTTGGCATTTGTCTTTGGCTTGAACTATGGATTGGAGTCTTCTATTCTCCTTTGTTGACGAACCCACATGGTCTTCCAAAGATTTAAGCCGAGACTGTAGTAAAGGCACATCCTTGTAATACCTGTCGATCCAGGATCAACATTCATTATAGTGCGGCTTTAGAGACTATGTATTGGCACTGATAGTATTAACAACTGGAGAAACGTCCATTTGACATGTAGGTTCATCACGGATTTTGATGCCAGGAAAGAGAGGATTATCCTTTAGACATGGTGGTAGGTTGGTGACATAATCGTAGGGTCTGTCAGGGCAAAGTCCATAAAAATATGGATACTCTTCGGCCAAGAACCTTTCAATTTCCGAATCTGAATCCTCACTTACCACAATTGTGTTTTTTGTGTCAGCACAGGGTTTGGGTTTCTTTCGAGCACATCGTGAAACCCAACGAGCGGCCTTTTTATTCTTATAATTGACATCGACGTTGCCCCTAAACTTCTTCTCTATGGGTTTTTTAACAGCCTTAGTACAACTCTTAGGATACGAATCCGGTTGAGTGTCAGGTTGAGTAGAATCAGGGTAGGTCGAGGGTTCCAAATTAGAGACAGGATCACAGGACATGAGTGAAGGAGGAGAGATGGTAGGTTTCACAAGGGTTTCTGCAATAACAATCTTGTCCACCTGTCCCAGCTCACTATTACCGATGCAATTTCATAACACAAAAGCATCCCAACAATCATTGTTTAATTTCAACTGATGCATAATGATAATCTTGATTAAACCATGATGGAACAAACTAGAATCAGACTTTTGCCTCTTAAACCGCTTTCCCATCTTGTATAGACTTCTAAGGAGGAAATAGGGCATGTTCAGTGGGAAATCAATGAAGCTCATAAGCAATCGCAGGTGATACAAGAAAACCAGCCCAAATCTCCCTTCACATGTAATAAATTGTTTCACAATAGCTAACAGATCATGCCATCTAGGTTTTAGAGATGAAACAGGCATACCTCGGTCACAATTGGTAATTTTCCTTGAAGTGAACAACAATGACCAGGGAACCTCTTCAACCTTTGCGTTCTTGAACCACTTTTGCCCCACAACTCGTAAACCGGTAGCTTGGCTTATAAAATCTTCATTTACCTCAAGCTGCACGTCTCCTATTTTTTCTCTGCAATCGTCGAATGTCAACGTGAAATCTTGAGCAACTCTCAGATTGAAACCCTCAAACTTTTCAATAAACAAACGCTAGTCGTTCCTTTCTAAGTTGTTTCTGGTGTTGTCAAACGATAACAAGGTTTGGATACCATTGGGCTCAATCCTCACCACAGGAGCCATGGCTAATAGAAGGGAATCAACACGAAAATCAGAGGTAGGGTTTGACAGAAAAAACACAGAGCCATAGCCCCGAACAAAACAATGTTGTGACAGTTCGAAATGCTAGGCAGGAGCGTTAATCACCATGCGTGGGAAAGAGGTCATGAAGCTCGAGGCCATACAGAGCAATAATATCACATTGTACCTCATGTGATACCTTGGGATATGGGTAGTGTAAGGATGTAAGCGCTTGTATACCATAGAGCGCACATATGACTTGATTACAAGGTAAACGTTTCAAATAAACATTGTGTTAAATTATTTTATGAATCAAACCCCATTACTAATAATCGAATATTGATGAGTGGGAGGTTTTTTACTTATGTAACCAAGGCATGACTAGGACCAAGGAGTTATAAACTAGGAAAACCATCAAGTTCATAGTGAAAGACGACAATTCGACAATAGACCATATGAACAGTTATCCTTTGATAAAAAATCGAAATCAAGTGTGAATTCCAGCTGTGAGTTTTCATGCTTACAATCATGAAAACAAAAATCGAAAGGAAGGTATGTAAAAAGCGACAAGTGATAAGTGTTGTTGCTCATGACAAGTAATGAAAATTTAGAGATCCTGTGTAGGTAGCTTTTAAACAATAGAAATTACATTATTGTTTCCAACAGATCCTGAAGCCATCACTGACACAAGAATTCGCCAATTGAGGAATAGATCCATTTCAGAGTATCTCATTAAATGGAGGAAACTATCGGCTGAAGATTCTACTTGGGAGGATGAGTCTTTTATACAGAAGCATCTAGAGTTACTCAAGCATTGCGTACAACACTTATCTCAAGGGGAGGGGCATGTTAAGCTCTAAATATTGGCTCATTATCCCTTAATTAAGGCATATTATATTAGTAATGTTATTTTATTTATGTCTTCTTTAGTCCATTAGTTGTAATTATACCTCCTAGTCTCCTATATATACCAAGGAGACATTTTCATTTTGAATCATCTTGTAATTGTACATTTATGTGGGCATAAGAACATTGCCCCCTCAAAGAGGCTTATTATCTGAGTTTCTCTCTTTTTCAAGGCATTGAGTACTTATTCTGAGGTTTTTCTATGCTATATTGATATTTGGTTCTTAACACATCTAGTGTCAATAGCCTTTGTTGTTAGGGTACTTGCAACTCAAATTCCTTTAAAATAATCTTATATCAGTTAAACCATCATACTTAGGTGGATCACATAACACTGTTCAAATCCAACGTAAGGATTGGGTCATGCATGCACACCATCTAGTTGATACTTCATGCATTCTCTTCTTCCAATGGTCCAAAACTTCTCCTGAATCTGATGCACATCAACTGATGCTTATCCAACTCAACACACCATATCTAGTGGGGTTTACATAATCATCCATCCGCTTAATAATGTTATGCAAGTTATCAATGTCGTGTCCTCTTGCTAGCTCTATGTATCTCTTTCCTTTTGTTGGGTCTAATGGTGCATTAACTTTCAAATCTTTGACTTCAAATATCATGTACCTCCTTTTTAGATTAATGATCTCTTGATTATCAAAGGCCCATTCAAGTCCCACTAGTGCTGGGTATGGTTGAATATCATCCACAATCTCAATTACTTCAAAATATGTTGTGTTACACACCCCATATATGTTCACAAGTACTCCTATCAATCAACCAATCAATACTATATTGTGCTTATTCACGAGCCTTAACTGAACATGAGACTAGAATAGCATGGGTTTACCCATCATCTCCTAGGTTTTCTTTGGTAATACATTTACATCAGACACCAAGTATAAGATAACATTATCCACATCATATTCCCTAATGTTTGCACTGAACACGAATTCATTGTTGGTCCTCTTTCTGTGTAGTACCTAATTCATCACCCTCTGTGTGATGGGAGTTTCCCTTCCTTGCGTGCAATGATCAATCATTTCGTATAGTGAATTCAATGCAGTTTCATATTTCATTAGATCTATACAACTTCTTAGGAATTCTCTTATAGTGCTTAGCTTCCTAGTTGACTTCTCTATCCTAATTAAATCATTGACATGCGGCACACATGAAGTTGACGCTCCCTAATCCTGTCCAAGTACCTCTTTTCTTTCCCTCTGATATGTCTCATTCTCTTGCTGAGGATCGAACATTGGCATAGGACTTGCTGAATTCCTTACCCATTTCTCAAATTTATTCCCTTCGTTCACCACATCATCTCTTGTTCTATCTCCTTTGCGCCTAACAACTGTTATTCTAGGTCCTTCTTTGTGTTTTTCGACTGATATATTCTGTACATTCTGATTTGGATTTTGGTTCTGATTCCCTCTTGCCCGCCATTTCAAAACTAGTTGAGGACAATATTCGGTCACATGGTTTATTTCTCTACAGTATGTGCACAATGTACATATATTTGGGAAGTCGTGGGCTAAGTGTCCCAATTGGTTAAAATTGTAACATATTATCGGTCCTCTTCCTCCTCTGCCAAAATTTCCTCTTCTTCGACCTCTACCAAAATTTCCTTTGTTCCCTGGGTTAAATCCCATATGATTATTATATTGTGGACCACCACCTTATGTTGCAATGTTCTCCTCCTACATCCCGTACATATGTGAAGTGCGCTCCCTCATCAAATCAAATGCATGAAAATCCTTCTCTTCATGCCCAACTGACTTGCAAAAATTGAAAAATAAGTTCCTTGGTGTACTCTGATACTTTTGCAGTAATGGACATTCAGTTAGATGGTGTCCCCATTTCTTAAATATTTCATAGTATCCCCCTCCTATTAGTATATTCGGTGCTCCTGTCGCCAAATACTGTGGAAATGATGGGCATTCATCCTTGTGGTGGCCTTCGGTCATACATTTGGTACACCAAACTTGTTCTTGTTTCTCCTTCCCTTTTGTGAGTTCTACCAAGTGAATCGTCAATGTAGCCAACTACATCTAGACTTGCGCCATCCCTCCACTATCTCCCAGAGAGGATGCTTCCAACTTCATTGTGATTTCCAATGCTTCAGGATGCGACACAACCTTCTATTGAATTAGCGATCTATGAATGTGTGGTAGAAGTATTGCAATAAACCATTCTTGATGTTGTTTATCTAGGATCTGGAAAGTTAGTCTACCCATCAGATCCTTAAAACATTGGTCATAATCCCAAACTGATTTAGTCTGCACCTATTTTATTTCCTCCAGCTCCGTAATATAATGTGACTCGGAATTTCGCTTCTTGAACTCTTTCAAAAATTCTTGTCATATCTCCGCCAAAGTCCTGACTTGTCTTGTAGGTGTAGTACTCTTCAACTTCATGTACGATACTAACGCACAACCTATAAATGTTGTTTCCATCTGCGCAATCTTCATGGCCTCATCTTGGACATTTTTTTCAGCCCAAATTATCTCACAAACAAATAGATGTTGTTATGGGTCCTCTGACCCAACTCCCTGGAACTCAGGCTATATGAGGGTTTTTTCTACCCGTGCCATGTTGCTTTGTGTAGTACCTCCTATTGGCGATGATGTTTGACTCTGACTTTGCGCACTACTTCCACTGATCTGATTGCTACTACCCTATCCTCCCTTGCTAACTATGAGTACCTTTGACAAGTCTTCAACTGTCATTTTTTATTGTGGCTATGCACATGGGGTCGTAGATTCGACATAGGTTCCAGTCTGAGTAAGACTTGATGACTCTTCTATTATGGGACTGGATTGAAACTTTTCTTCCTCTCCTTTTATGTGTGGTATCTCCATGATTTGGACTATTGTGCAAGGTACTCTCCACTATGGCTCACTACGCAAATATCTTTTCTCAGCCTCAACCTTTCACCTCTTGTACCTCCTTCCTCTGTGCAGTTCTCTAAAATCATCTTCTTCCTCTGGTATACCTTCTTTTGTTCTCTGCATCCTCAATCCCTCCCTTCTTTCTTCATCACTTTCTTCATTCTCTCCTATCCTCAGAATATCCTCTTGTCATCCCCTGGTTCCCCTATGTGTGCAAAGCCCCCTTAACAGTCAAAATCCATTGTCATCATGCATTTGTCACACAACACCATCTTTATCCATGTACCTAACGATTTCATGAACCTTCTGGATAGACCTGTGAAGAATTCCCTTTCTGCAACACTGTATGATTGGGTACAATCTACAAAAAAATATGTAATATATCCTCCTAATATACTATCCAACCAGAAATCAATTGTGTGAGAAGTTTTATTACTTACTGAATTTAGTTGTCTTACCAATTCAGGAATCTAATTCCTCGGTGCTGTAGTTCAGTAACTTCTCGTATTCTCCACTAATATTTTTAACTACTCAGTCAGAATAATCGAAAATTCACCAAAGAAAATTTCATGGAACTTTGTGTACATGTGCCTTTACATACATTGCTTGTTACTCATCCGGGGGTTTCTATTTTCTTTTCAAGAAAACTCTCATTCCTTCCCTTCTACCCATTCTGATATTATTTCTTAGTCAGCCTCCAAAACATTCCCTCAATCACACATTCTTGGTTCCGACAACATAACCATTTGTTAGCGTGCATGTGGTTGTAAGACCCTAGGTTTGAGTTATCTTGACCAACAAAACCCTTCAGATACTAACCCTTTCAACATCACCTCCATGCAAGTGAAGTCTCACTCGAGGCATCTATTTGGGTTCTAGGAACCAAGTTTCTGCAGTAGTGAGGGAATGGGAGGTGAACATTTTGTTTATCCTTTCTTATCTGTTCTTTGTGCATTATTCTGTAATTTAGCTTCTTAGTCTACTTAGTGAAATCAGTTATGTATTACCATTACACTTAAGATTGCAACATAAACTGAGTATTGTAACATTCATAACCATTGTGAAACTATCATGTAAATCAAGGATGATTTTAGGGGCTAAATTTCTCTCATGTGCTAATTTTCCATGGTTTTTCCAAAAATGAGATTCACTATTTTAAAAATGATTTGCCCAAATTCTATAGGATAAAATTATTTTACCTTAAAAATCGCCAAAATTTTATAAAAAATATATAAAATACTTAGAAATTTGAATATTTTTACAAAAATATCGGCAAACATTTATAGTTGACATATGAAGGATTAGTAAGATTCGCCAAGGTTTGTACATTTTAAAATAAATTTCCATCCTTAAAATCATCCCTGATGTAAATTAATCTAACATGCATAAAGAGAATATTCATCACATAAAAGACAACAATACAGTAGTTAACGTTGGTAACCCAACTTTGGGCTACGTCCACAACGATTGGCTTCTTTATTATGCTTTTGGTAATTGTCTTAGGCTTGCATATTTCTCTTACAAAGATAAACCATGGTTATATTTTTCTTTACCTAGACTAACCATTATGCAGTGCAAGCCTCTCTCTCTCTCTCTCTCTCTCTCCAACATCCCCTTAACATTCAAACATAGAATCCTTCCCTCTATCTACTCAATCATTCTCTTTCTAAACAACACAAGAGAGAACTAGTGAGCACAGTAGAACAACATAACAACACTACTGACCCAGAAGAGCCCCTATTATCCCAACCCATTACATGTTTATACATAATTTCTAAGGCTTACAACCATTCTTTACTCAACCCAAAACCCTATTACAACTCATGATGACTCAAGTTCACTCACTGATCAGGCTTGCTTTTCCTTTGTTTCCTTATGCATGTTTCTTTTGCGCTCTGACTACTGTTCTTCCTTCTTTTGCGCTTCCTTCCTTTTCGCCCACTTTCTTCTCTTTCTTTATTCTCTGCTTTATTCGTTTTCTTTATTCCTCTTATTGCGTGTTGTATTCCTGAATGCGCCTCAATTTCACACTCCCTAGCCTTCCTCGTCTTCCTTCTTCTTCTTCCTTTGTGCACTTCTTCCATACTTAGGATTTTTATGAACAGTATTCCCACAATGCTTGTCCAACATTGGTCTCATCAATCGTCTTTGGTCTAGATAGAATCAGCTGTCTATGAATTTGAGGTAGTAATGCCCCCAAATACTCGATTAACATGTTTGGACTTTTGAGAGAGACTCTCATCTAAATTGTTTTGTTCTTGAATTATGTGGTGAAATCCTGCACTAATTATCCTTGTCTCTACCTAAAGTAATGCCACACTATTTGTTGGTGTTCCCCGTATCCTATTGGGTAAAAATGGGATTGTATCATGTCCTTAAACACCTCCTAATTGGTCATTGGTGGCTCATTTCCTAGCAATATGCTTACTGTATCACTCTCCCACCATTCAAAGGCATGTCTTTCAAGGTTCAATTGAGCAAAAGAAATATTTTGTTTCCCATTTACTTCATGCACACTAAAGTATACTTCCATCTGCTGTAGCCATTGGTTCATCCTGATAGAATATACTTCCCCGACATATGGCTTGATGTCCACCTTGGCCTCCACATGAAAATGTACTCGTGTCTTACTATAACTGCATTCTCCCATCTCTAGCTCAGTCTTGGGATCTATCTTTGGATTATTTTTTTCTCTCTTGGGGTCTTCATGACAAGTCTCTGTCGATGATGTTTCCTTGCATTTCCCTACTAATAGTTGTGACATCATCGATGTCAAGGTGGCCAAACTCTAATAAAATTGATCCAACGTAACCTTGTCATATTCTTCCTCATTTTCTCCATAATGTTTCCCTACCATTGTTGGTGCTCTACCTCACTCCATCCCTGGAAACAACTCTTGTCCACTTC
>ML799443.1:286793-336961 GCA_009831015.1 Picea engelmannii | reverse complement strand
AGCTTTTACTTCCAAATCCCCACGGGGTTTTATCCTTCTTATCCTGCTGTCTCTACTGTTGCCATTAATGACAACAACCATCACTGCATTGTATCCACTGAATTTGCCAACATAACCAAGTGCATCCAACCATGTACCAGGTATGTACCAATGATGTGTCAACTACTCATCAACTATGAATCATCAATATGTACCAACATCATCAACTATACACCTCATTTATGTGCCAACACATCAACTACTTGTCTCAACCATGTACTCAACATGTACCTCAACCAAAATCCCTTATCAATTTCATCATCCAAATCTGATTTGTAGCTCTATAATAGACCTGGCGTATATGATCACATTCCTGAAAACCTCCCTTAAATTTAAAAACAAAAGACTAGCATTTTCATCAAACTTTTCTTTAGTCTCACATGCCTAGTTTTGGATTAGTCAACAACCCTAATTTGAAGTAATCATAACTTTGAACCTGTAATGTATAAAGATCTGAAACTGATACACAATTTTCTTCAGTGTTTTTAATGTAATTCCTCTAACTGTCACTACTTGGAACCTCTCAAAAAAGGAGTTATAGAAAAAATGGCATACCTTGCTGAATTATGGCTTGTTCTAAAGAGCGACCTTGTAGAGCATGCCCCACACAAAATGTTGGATGAATTGATATAAAAATATTACACAACATACTACAAACGTTACCCTAACCAACACATTTCATCTCACTGAATTTGTATCTGTTATGAAGAAGTTATGACGTGTTTACCTGAAACACTTGATTTTGACTAGTTTTAGGACTGGACACAAACCCTATTTTCCACGGAGTGTAACTCCAAAAATACAATGACCTACAAGCTGAATTTTTTACCAAAGATACTTGGATATGTTTTCTCAGTTGCATAGAAATTTCACGGTCTGAATCATTATAGAAAAAACGTTATAGTGAAAATGGTGAGATGACCTGTAAATAACATACCTTTTTTTTTTTTTTTACAGAAACGGTTATAGAATATATTAATGGGGTGGACTAGCCATAGATCAGAATACAAAATGGCCTTGTATTTCTGTGGGCCTGTCTTTATGAACCAATCTACTTCTAAAGCTGTAGACTTGTGAACTTAACTAGTTCATGTACGTCTTCTAAAAGAGCTGGATTAAATTTAATTGTCGAATCTCCAATCATTGTTTCAGCATAAGTCTCAGCATTGTTTCAGCATATGTCTTAGCACTGTTTTGGCAATTTTTTCAACGGTGTTTCAGCATATGGTCCAACACTATTTCAGCATGTGTTCCAGCACTGTGATTCAGCATATGATGCATCACTGTTTCATCATAAGTTCCAACATTGTTTCGGCATAAGTTCCAGCACTGTGTTTCAGCATCTGTTCCAGCACTGTGTTTCAACATATGTTACAGCCCTGTGTTTCAGCTGTTACAGCACTGTGTTTCAGCATATGTTCCAACACTGTTTCAACATAAGTTCCAGCACTGTGTTTCAGCATCTGTTCCAGCATTGTGTTTCAGCATCTGTTCCAGCATCTGTTTCAGCATAAGTTACAGCACTGTGTTTCAGCATATGATGCAACACTATTTCAGCATATGTTCCTTTGTGCCTGCGCTTTGGATTCCTTCCTGGCAAATTTCAGACATCTGCATTTTCTGACAGGAGCACTCCGGGCGGTTCCTTCTCCCCAGACTCTAAGGGATTGGTTCATGATTTTCAACTCCATTTACGTTCATGACTCCCTTGCCTAGAGAGGTGCCTCCGTTCGCTTCGTGGTCTGCCAACTGATTAAGATTCCTGAGGATGTGGAAGAACTTCACCTCTTCAAAATCTTTCATCTGGACTAGAACCTTCCTATAATAGTGATCCAATCCCACGTTTTTGGGAGCCTTCCTCTGATTGAGAGCTTGGATAAAGATTCTAGAGTCCCCTATGACAACCAAATTTGTAATTGATAACCTTCTGGCCTGAGAAAGCCCCTTCCAGATTGCTAAAATTTCAGCTGTATTATTGGTGTTCAGACCCAGCCCCCAGGAAAAGTTGAGCACAATTTTCCCTGAGATGTCAAGTAGGACCCCTCCACCTCCAGCGGGACCGGGATTCCCTTTTGAAGCCCCATCCACCTGCAGGATATGCTTCTCCAGAGAGGATCTCCACTTTAAAAACTCTTTTTCCTCCAGCCTAATTTCCCAAGGGGAATAGTGTTTGGAAATTTGCTTGGTTCTGGCCAGGAGGGAGGGATCAAGCTCATGGAACTAGGCATACTCAACCTTGTTCGGGGTTACTTTGTTGGTGAAAGTAGTATTTGAGGCTACCAGATCTCCCAAAAGCGCTTTCACTTTGAGTGCATTTTGGGCCGGTGTCCCTGCTATATCCCTGAATATCCTGTTGTTTCGCTCCAGCCATAGTTTCCAGTAGATTACTTTCGGCACCCACATCCAGCAATGCTTAAGAAGTTTCAATTTGGTAAAAGAGAAGGGAGCCAAATCGAACCAGGAGGTAAATAGAGAGGTGACTGAAGAAGGGAGGGGCACATTCAACTGGCCCAGAGTGAGAAGCCAAAGTTCCCGAGCAAAGGGGCAGAGGAGAAAGAGATGGACAAAGGTTTCAACATGACAAGCACAGAGAGGGCATTAGGAGGGCCCTTCCCAACCTATTTTTGAGAGGTTTTCCCAAGAAAGGATACTGTTGTGCAGAAGGGACCAACATAATAGATCTATTTTGGGAAGGGAGGGATGCAGCCAGAGATTTCTCCACACCGAGGGATCAGGGGCTACCCAAGGGATTGCTTGCAGGGCTGCATAACCAGCTGCCACTGAGTAACTGCCAGACGAAGACCCCCAGCCTCTTTTGTCCTTCATCCTGGCCGAGGAGGGGGAACACCCTTGAAGAGCATCCAGGAGGGTTCGAGCTTCGGTTTCTAAGTGCTGCGGAAAGTCCCCCAAATCCCACTTAAGCCAGGAGCCGCCCTGGTTCCAAGATGACAGGTCCCACAGGGTGACTTTGCTATTGGAATGGAGCCAACTCTTGATGTTTTCCATCCCTTCCAGAAAGCTTAAAGGGGTCTGTCCTAAAATAGAGTCTTCCCAAAACTTGATTTTTCTGCCATTCCCCAGGATCCAAAAAATATTTGAGGTAATCAAATCAAGAGCCTTAAGGCAGAGAGAAAGGATGGGAGAGCCTTTTCTAGTCAAGGGGGGGCGCTCAAGGCACCTTTCTTTGTGACAAAAGAAATATTTAAACCTTAGAGCTTTGGAGCTCCTATTGGTTTTACCTCTTATCATCTTCCAGAGTATATTACCTCCCATGGCCAGATTCTGAGTGGCCACATCTCTTACCTGCAGCCCACCTTCCATCCTGGGGGCTTTTACCTTATCCCAGTTGACTAGGTGCATTTTTTCCCCCTCATTCCTTCTCCCTTCCCAAAGAAATTTTCTCAAGATGTTGTCTAAGTATCTCACAAATCCTCTCGATGCAAGGAGAATGGAGGCCTGGTAGAGAGGAAGTGAGGTGAGAACAAAATTTATGAGGATTAATTTCCCTGCTTTGTTCAGCCAGGTTGCTCCCCAGGCCAAGATCCTGGCTTTCATCTTGTCCAACAGAGGCAGCCACGGGTTACTTCTGGGGGCTTCTTTGACTAGTGGGATTCCTAAATATTTAATGTACTCCCATGTTGAAGTTCCTTCCATTTCCAGCACCCTGGAAATACCAATCATTTCTATAGGAGGGTAGTTCCATCCATAAATTTTACTCTTTCTCAAACTTATTTCGTTGCCTGAAATTTCAGTGTAGTCATCCAATTCTTTCTTGAGAGCTCTTGCTGTGGACATGTTGGCTTGGCCCAGAAGGAGCGTATCATCGGCAAATTGAGCATGATTAATTCTCTCAACTCTAGGAGAAATTGAGAGCCAATTAAGGTGTGTTGCTACGTGCTCTTATTCAGCTAGAAACTTAGCACAAATGCTTGAATGGCATAGAGCAGGGGGGACAGGGGGCATCCCTGTCTAAGTCCCCTTGAGGCTTGGAAAAAATCGGTCGGTCTGCCATTGACCAGGGGGGCGATCCAAGGCCCCGCTATACAGGCCCTAATCTAGCGAACCAAATGTGGGTGGAATCCCATCTTGAGCATCACAACAAAGAGGAAATTCAGCCGGACTCTGTCAAAGGCATTTGCCAGATCCAACTTGACTAACATTCCTTTCTCCTTCCTTTGACAGCTTGAGTGGATAGCCTCTTGCACAAGGATAATATTGTCCTAGATTTGTCTCCCCTGGATGAAGCCCCCCTGGTTCTCCGGGATGATCCTGGGGAGGACTTTTTTTATTCTGTTTGCTATTACTTTGGTGATGATTTTGTACCTCGTATTACAAAGCGAAATAGGATGGAATCTTGAGAAGCTATGGGCACATTTCTCTTTGGGGATTAAATCTAGAAAGGAGGAGTTGGTGCTCCCTCCAATTTTGCTACATTTCTGAGATTTCCTCACCATTATGACTAGATCTTTTTGGATGATATCCCAGCAGGTTATATAGAACCTGGCCGTGAAACCATCAGGCCCGGGGGCTTTATCCGGGTTCATAGCTTGGAGAGCTTTGCTGATCTCCTCTGTCATGATAGGGACTGTCAACGAACGGTTGTCATCTTCATTTATCAGCTTGGGGACCACCGTGGGAGGATAGAGATCCGGTCTAACAGGGGCCTCCATCTCTTCAGTAAACAGATTTTTATAGAAGGAGTAGGCTGCAAGTTTGATCTCCTCAAATTTTTTGAAGGTTTTCCCCTGAGATTGGATCTCTCTGATAGAGTTCTGATTTTTCCAGGATTCTGCCTGCTTGTGGAAGAAAGAAGTATTTTTGTCCCCTCCTTGGAGCCAGAGACTTCTCGACTTTACTCTCCAGCACTCTTCCTCTCTTCTAAGAGATTTGTAAAGCTTCTTTTGCAGCTCCAACTCGTTGTTTAGCATCGCTGGGGTGACCAGGGCAGACTCCATATGACGTTGGTGAATCTCCAGGGCCCTTTGGGCTTTTTTCCTTTCCTGCAAAGGGGAGGGCAGTTTCTTTGCCCAGTTTTTGAGATCCACTTTGAGCCTTCGCAATTTCTCTTCCCAAATGAAGAAAGGTGATCTCGAGACCCTCTTCTTCCAGGACTCCGATACTAGCTCGAGGAATCCTTCCGAGGAGACCCATAGAGGGTTGAAGTGAAAGGGGATCGGTCCCAGGTTTTCTCCAGGGATCAGAGAAAGGGAGATGGGCTTATGATCCAAGGTGCATGCTTGCAGGATTTTAGACGAGGCTAGAAGTCCAAGGGTTAAAAAGGAAGAGTGAACCAGGAAGCGGTCTAAGTGGGCTGCAATGTGCCCCGACCCCACTCTTTTGTTGTTCCAGGTGAAATTTCCTTTGCTGGGTTTGATATCCTCCAGATCCCAATCCAACTTAATGTCTTCAACCCACTCCCTTGCAGGGTATCTTACGGGTGTTCCTCCTTTTTTTCCAGAGAGGGCTAGGGTGACATTCAGATCTCCGACAATAATGAGGTTCTCATGATGGTTAGTAGCAAGGAAATTATTGAGAGATTCCCAGCAGTCTTTTTTTTCCCGTAAAAGAACCGAAGCATAAATATTAAAGAGGCTAACCTAATGTCCCGATTCGCGGTGCAGCAACTTCGTGAACAACCAGTGGATGGTGCTATGTTCTTCGATCAGGTCTAGCGTTGAGGAGTTCCAGAAGGTGGCTAGACCTCCTGAAGCTCCCCTGGTACTAGCGGCTCTACCTGCTCCTTTTTTCTAGAAATTTTTACTAGCCTGGAAGGTCTCAGGCTCCTCCATCTTCGTCTCCTGGATCAGAAGTACATCCGGGGAAGTCATTCTGACTAGATCTTTGACAGCTTCCTCTTTTAGTTTACTTCCCAACCCTCTGCAATTCCAGGAGATGAAAAGCATTAAGAACCGGAGGGGGGTGGGTGGCTCCTTTCGAAGCCTTGCCTTTTTTTGAAGATCTGGTTTCTATCATAGCCGGAATGGTATGCTAAAATCCTACAGTTACATCCCTGTAAGATTTCTCCTCCCTTTTTTTCCTCTCTGGTTTCCTTCCTCTAGGGACCTTCTCAGGGGTTCCAACATAACTACTGGTCTCCATGGCCCCCTCATCTGTATCTGCGCCTGTTTTGGAGTCTAAAGGATTGAGCTCCTCATCCGACTTCATGGGTTCATCTGCTGGCGGGGTTTCATTGACCAGAATCGGATTTTCTGGGGCTGGCGGGGACTGAGAGACTATAACGAATGCCTCTTTTAGGGTTTCCTTTGGCTTGTTAGCCCCTTCTTTTGGAGGTACCTTCTGAGGGTTTGGCTTTGAAGATGAAGGTAGGCTCGCCTGCTCTGGCCTTGGATATTTGGATTCAGGACCTGGTTTTCTTTTCTTGACCTTTTGCCAACCCTCAACATCTTCCTTTTCTGGGCTTTGGTTCTTTGGGAAATTCCTCTGGAAGTGTCTGTGCTCTTGACAGGTTCTGCACTTGAAGGGAAGGTGTTCATAATCGAGTTTCTGGTAGTGAGACCAGTTGCCCACAGTAAGCTTCACCGCCTCCGGGAGCCCTACCTCAAGATCCACCTCAACACATATCCTAGAGCAGTTGTAGATGGACTTGTTGTCTGCCTTATCAATGAATTTCCCTATTCCATTCCTTATCTTTTGCAGAGCTTCATAGTTCCAGCAGTGAACCGACAAGTTGGGGAGCCTGACCCAAACAGGTACCTCCTTTAGCAGTTCCACCATGGGATCGAAGTCCGGGGTCCAGCGGTTCAGATACAGCCCCTGGGTTCCCATAAAATATGGTCCATTTCTGAAAATGAGATCCTTATCTTCCTTGTTTATAAACTCGAAGAGAAAAAAGACATTGCTCAAAGGGTAGCAGGTAACTCCTTGCTTAAGGTGGGGTTTCCAATTCCTTTGGACCCAAGCGTCGGTGGTTTTTGCTGAGGGCCAAAGTCCCATAAAATGGCCTACCAACCCTCTGTCAAAGAGAGCCAGGGCTATCTTGATCGATTGCGTATCCTGGAAGGTGATTTCTGGGATTTCATCTAGATTTTTTATGAATTTTGGAACAGTAGAAGGGACCTTGTGCTTGCCTCCGCTGGAAATCATCTTCCTGAACGCGTCCTCTTCTGAGCTCGGAGGGGGAGGGGCCGAATCCCCACCCCCTGGGACGGCCATGGACGGTTCTGGCTGCAACAGCAGACTCTAGACCCTCATGACGAACCCTAGGCGCTCACGTGATTAGCTATCAACTCATTGGGGTAAATAACATACCTTAGAAAACACCATCAAAAGAATTTATCCTTCCTTGCATTTCAGCCTTATTTTCTTCACCTTCACTCAGAATTTCGATTTAGATATCCTTGGTTACCTGAGACACATATAGATATTCAATATTATCAAGTGTGTTTCAAATGAGAGAGCCTTGCCTCTTATTTGTACTCTCCAAGTAGCTTCCTTAAAAACATCTTCTAAGTCACTTAGCCCACTTTCCTTATTTTAGGGTTGGGTCCACTTCTAATTTCTCCATTAAATTTATTATTGAAATAATTTATTTTGTATTCACTTTGAATTATAATACACTCATCGCTTAACTTTATTATTTACCTTTTAAAATCTCTTAAACCACTTTGACTACTTTGACCTTTTGGGGCTTCTAGATGACATATGAGGGTCTTGCAACTTCGTAAGGCCATAACTCTCAAACTGTAAGGAATTATGTGACGTTCCACATACCACCAGAAATGACATGACAAGAACTATCCATCTAGGATATTTTCCCTAACAAATTCACTTTTCGTTATCTCATTATTCCACAATTAAGCATGGATTCTCTTACTCCACAAAGCATCTACCCGTGACGACTTTCACCATAAGGGGACCACTTTGGAGTTCATCCATATTTACTTCTTATCAACCATGACAAAACAATAATGAGTCATATTTACATCAAACAATATTGGTTCCATTACACAAACCTTTGTGCTACAGGGCTTTCTTCAAGGGTTGACATCAATGACAACCAACGTTAATCAACATGAGGTGTCTTGTCATTGTGTGGTCTAAGGTGAGCTTTGTTAAGAATATGGATTGATTTGTGTATTTCTTCTACCCAATAGGTTTTACCAATTTTCTTCTCATTCATCATTGACATGGGCATTTGTTGAACTATTCTGTTTTGCCCCTCAACTACTCCATTTTGTTGTGGAGTTCCTGGGATTGTGTATTCTCTCTTGATCCCATGTTTATCAAAAAATTCCTTGAAATCACTTGAAATAAAATTATCCTCCTCTGTCTGATCGTACAACCTTTAACCTGTTTCCTGTTTGATTCTCAGTTAAAGCCTTAAATATTTTAAATTTCTCAAATTCTTCAGCTTTTTCTTTGAGAAAAGCAACCCAAGTGATTCTAGAGTAATCATCAATGATCAACATGAAATATTCCTTCCATGTTCCTTCTTGTCTTAATGTTCCACATAAATCCATATGAACTAATTGGAGAGGTTTATATGTTGAAGTAGAGATTTTGGATTTAAACTGTGTCCTGGTTAGATTTCGTACTTGGTAGGGTTTACACATAGAATCTTGTGGATTTGATATTATTGGAAGATCTTTTACTGCCTCAAGATTTTTGAGCTTGATTAAGTGGTCAAAGTTTATATGTCCAAGTCTCATATGCCATAACCATCTTTCATCATGTTTTCTTAGATGACACTCTTCTATATCTTCTTTCAACACATATACATTATTATCTGTCCTTATGCCTTTAGCCACCACTTGTCCTGAGTTTACAGACTTTATCTTACAATATTTGGAAGTGAACACCACTTCACATCCTCTGTCACACATTTGAATTACACTGAGCAAATTATGTTTCATCCCATCTACAAGAAGAACATCCTAGGATTTTCCTTTGCCATTACTTAAAATCAAAATCCCTTTACCCTTTATTTTACCTAGTTCATCATTTCCAAAGGTCACATTTCCTGTTTTGATTTTACTTATAGACAGAAACTTATCCTTGTCTCCATTCATGTGCTTGGAACATCCATTATCTATATACCAAGGGTATTTTTGTTTTTTAGCTGAAAGTACTAGACCACATGTTATAACCCTAAATGTCACCAGACATGCATACCTGGCATTAGGCCATCTAACTTGCTATCTTTGCCAAGCCATCACTAAACAAGATCTTCTAAAAATCATTGTTTTGAAGGTGTATGCACCTTGCACCACTAATGTCTGTGTACACACGTCTGCTAACCCACTACAACCCACGTACACTCACAGAATATCGCAAAAAATGAAAATTGCATAGGATACTTGTTTCCGAGCCGTTACTTAACCTTTTCATCACCCATAGCTAGTCACCCCAATTGTTACTATCTCCTTTGCCTATAAAATAAGGTTTTGGGGTCCTATTTCAAGAGGAATCACGAGAGCATAGAAACTCTGCCCATTTTTCCCCCTTTTCCCCATTTGTTTGCAGCCACATTGTGAGTTTGAGCCAGAATTCCCTTTTCTTCCATTGCAAGTCTTTGCCATTTCCCTAGAGAGAATTGAAGAGGAGAAGGATACATGGAAGAAGTTGGTGCATTGTTAAGAGGATCCCAGGACCGATTTTGAGGAGCAGTTCCAGTCTCATATTGTAAGCAAATTTTGTGAGATTAATATAAAGAAGCACTTTTTTTGTCCCGCCAAATGACGTCTTAAACTTATGTGATTTGTTTACATTTCTTGTATATGATGTCTAACCCACTAATCCATATGTAGAATGCATGTTGGTAGTTTCTTGTTTGTCTTTTGGTGAATGCCAGTCATCCTTGGGAGGAGACTTGCAATCAGGAAACAACTAAGCGCAAAGGGATCGACATCGAGATCGCAGAGTTTAAGGTATGCCTACCATATCCCCGTACCTTGTATTTTATGTATGATTGTGGGGTAATGTCGAGATAGTTGATAAAAAGTAGGAGACTTTGGACGATTAGCTTTGCCTACATTTTAGAACCCTAGTGTAGTCCGTAGAGGGGTTTTCCCACTATAGAATAATTGGAGACCATACTGGGGATGCCTCTAGGGTATTTGGGGATATTTCTTTTTGGGTGTTTTGAATCAGTTTATTCACTATCTTGTGAGTTTCTGTAAGCTTCTGTGTCTTTAAGGGATTATGGTCTTCCATACCAATACTCCCTGCCTATGCTGGACTATTGGTTTTCATTTTTTTGAGGAGTTACAAAGGTGTACGTGGCCTGCAGTGGGCATGCACGTGTGCATACGCGACCTGCCCTTGAACAACACTCGTACATACGCTGGATGTTGAAGTGTCAGTAGCGTGCCTATTGAGAAAAATTTTAAAAAGAAGAAGAAGAGGCAGTCATCCTCTTCCCTATTAGGAGTCACACTTATGAGGGGTTTTCTTGATCTAGTACTGGTCTCTGTTATAGCAGCCTGTAGCCTAAGTCCGACTTTAGTTTAGCTTTCTTCTAACCAAATATTTCTTGTGTTTTTATTAATAGGTTTTTTAGACAAGTTTGTGAGTCTTCTTTGATCTTCCTGTTTGGTACTGTCAGTGACTCCCTGCGATTTGCGTTTGGGCCTGAATTCATTTCTTGGTCTTGACTTGTCATTTTTCCCTTTTTTGATTTAGAATAAAAGAAAAGAATTCATTTTCAAATTTCTTGTTTTGAAGCATAAAACAATAAAAAAAAAATCTTTCATTTCTTTGTTTGGTAAAGTAGTTTAGGTTAGTTGCTTCATTTACCAAGGAAAAAGAAAGTTTTCTTAAGTTCTTTACTTGAATGCTTAGGAAATTAAGTACCTCGTAGTTGAGAGAAATCTTGTTTTAAGTTTTTCTTTTCAAAGATCTGAGAAAAGTAGTTACGAAAAGTTTGGTTAAAGAGTTTAAATTGGCAAATATTTATTTGTGAAGAAAGAAGTAGTTTTGTTTCCAATTTCAGCTTATGCTCTTCTCTTTCGTCTCTTAAAAAAATATCATTGGTTTCATATCCATTCCTTTTTAATTAAGATAGCCACTAAAATTAACGCTTAATTAAAAGTCATTAGACTTTGTGTTTGTAGGGTCCATCAATGCAGTCTAGGCTAGAGCCTTGATTTAGGATTGGAGAGGAAACTCTTCAAGGCTACAAAAACAAACATAAGAGTTTGTGCTAGGGAGTGCTTGAAAGTCCAATAACTATGAAAGTTATCTGGGACCCCCCTATAACATAGGGGCTAAACATGAGGTTTCATGTGGAAAGGTAGTAGAGATAACCACTCCAAAGATGGACTAAGCGTAGTGGGGAACACATATAGAGGGATTATCTTGGGATTCCGTTGTTCGCATTTTCCATGGAGCTTTGTGGGTCTTGAATCCATTTGAGTTCCTCAGTCGTCTACCAAAACACTTTCTTTTGATACCCTTGATAGGTTTCGGGCTTGATACCCTGCTCATTGCGATCCACCCGACTGTCGACTGTACCCGCCTAGTGACTGTTCGCGCACTAGAAACTTAGTTCCTTTTATCTTAGTGACTTACACAGGTGACTGCGGGGGTATACCACAGTACCTAGGGCAAACATCGGGCCACACTTTGCAGATTATACCCAGAGGGTGCTTCCGTATTCGAGTTGCACTTGCACTGGTAAGTTTCTCTAGTGTTGGCTGGTGTAACTGTTCTTCCAACTAGCTAGTGACCTACTTGTCTTGTCTCATAGGAGCTTTTTCTAGTGTGTGTTGGTTTTTAAAATGATTATAGAAAGCCCTAGTGTGTCATTGATCTTATCACATAATGGAGGATCAGGAGCTCCACCGGTCGTGAAGGCTTTTGGGCCTGTCGCCGATCGATCCCGAGCCACCCCCGCCACCACTAAGGCGAAAACTAGACCATCTTTTGAGGTGACTGGGTTACAGGAAACTGTGCCCAACTCATATTCAAGAGGAGAACATTTGATTTTGGAGGAACCAATCATTTTTGACCTCGAAGAAGAAGCTCTTGGTTTGTATAACCCTCTAGTCACTAATCTATCAATTACCGTCGTTGTACAACTTCAACCTTACGAGCATCAGCTAGTGTCACAAGCAGCGATGGAAACAAATGCTACTACTTCTTCAAGGAATACTCATATTTACTCTATGGATGTCACTACAGGGGGTGTTCAGCCTTCTAACCAACCGTTTCTGATACAGACCACTATGGTCTCGACTTCCTCTACCTTGGGCAATGGTCTGATTCAATCTATGGCAATGATAACTACTCTATTCACCTAGAGTGCGATAGGCCCTCCGTTCTCATACGAGATGCCTGGCTTTGGTATGAGCACTGCACTTTCCTACTCCACTCTACATATTTTAGATCTCGGGGCAGGGAGCTCCAATGCTCCTCTGCAAGGATCCATGGGGGTCACTTCATCTCCCTATAATGCTTTTCCTTACGGAGGGGGTAATATACCTCCTTCGTCCCCCTCGCTCGGTGATTCTCACCAACACTCCGCCGAGTTGAACGTAAACTATAGTTAGTTTGGAGCAGGTATTCAAGGAATTCCTTCTTATAGCATGTCGATAGGTTAGACATCATTATGTTTGTTTGGTGCGTTTGGTAACAATGATTTCTCGTCAGCTACCATCTTGGTCAAGGGAAACCCTAGTTATGGACAACAAAATCCTATGGAGGGTACTATTCCTGCACAGGGGGAAAACTTAGGAATTCCTTCCTCACAAGGACCTTGGAATCCATGTCAGGGATGTCGACCGGGGGAAACCCCTTCCATAGCTAATGGAACCTTGGGAAAGGCTCAAAACCTATGCCCATCAGATTGGTAGGGGGAAACCCTTCCCAAAATCCTTGGAATGTGAAGCAAGCCCAACCCTTTACGTCCTATTACAGAAGTCAGTCGACAACGTCTCAACAAGCACAAAATCCGTACGCTGGTCATAGAAATGGTTAGTACCAGAACCCTGGCCAACAACCTAACTTTTTCTAGCAACCTAGTGCCAGCCAAACTCCAGGCTCCTTTTTCCCTAGTTATAATCAACAACCCAAATTACCATTTTTGGCAACTCTTCACTTTTCAGACTTGACAAGGTTATTAAACGACCCCATCTATCATGATCCATGTTGGCCTCCCATGTCAACCAAGTTGCATTTAGACATTCCAAAGTTTTAGGCCAAGCCTAACGAAGACCCGGGCAATCATGTGACTACCTTCCATCTATGGTGCTCGTCCAACTCTTTGAGAGATGACACCGTCTAGTTGTGTTTGTTTCAACGCACTCTCATTGGGAGTGCTGTGAAATGGTACATCGAGCTTGACCACTCAAGATACTCTTCCTTTGGTGAATTGGGAATGGATTTATTAAACCATTTCCAATTACCTATGAGATATGACACTGAAACCGAATTGCTGGCCAACTTTGAGCAGACAAAAGAGGACCATATCTTAGATCACAACCGAGAATGGAGACACCGAAAGAGTTTGATAAAAGTGTCAGTCCCAACATCATTCCTGCTTGAGTGGTTCCTTAATTCTTTGGTACCCAAGTTGTCTAAAGACATCGCAACGTTGGGGGTCTTTTCAGAGGAAGATGCGATAATGAGAGTCCAACAACTAGAACTAATTTATTCTCAGTCTGGTGTACTTTACAAAGTTTTTCTAGATGCACTTAGGTCAATACTTGACAAGACCAGATAGAGGTTTGGACCACATGCCGATGGTATTGTTGGTTCAGCACAAACGAAGCTCGTTGATCATATGTCAAATAAATTGCAGCATTTGTCGATAAAATAGACAGCGACTAGCCAGATCACTGGTTTGGCTGTTCCCCCTACCCAAAAGTTGAATGTACACAGTGTGCAATCGACAAACCCAAAGGCCACCCAACAACCTGAAGGAAAGAAGAAACAACGAAAGAAGGGTAAGGGGGATAAGAAACCTACCAATAATGCTGGCAGGGGAAACAATTAAAAGAAGAAGTCGAAGTATCCATGTAATCTTTGCAAGGAATACCATTTGACTCACCAGTGCCCTTGTCTTACGGAGGCCCAAAAGTTAATGGCACAGCAACAACCTGCCATGTTAACGAACCCGTTTCCACATGGGAAAAATCTAACTCAAGCCTCTTCGAGCGTGGAAGGGAGCAGTCAGGGACCCCCTCCATCTGAGAGTAATCCTTCATCCACGAATGTGTACATGATGAAAGGTAGCGTTGACATAACGACTAGGACACATGACTATGGAATGCCAAACACCTTTGAGAAGGGTAAAGAAGTCAAAAACCCATCTCTTCCTCTCCATATTGAGAATTCATTGGGTGAAACAATGACATGCATGCCCAAAGGTGCAATCAAGAAAGCTTCTCACAACCCAAATGCAAGGGCTGCCCAGAACTACTCTGTGGTGGAGGATTTGTCACAAACCCCTTATTTAATGTTGTCTTTGGAAGTCCTTTGTTAGCTACCTTAGGATCTGCTGAGACTTGTAATCTGAGAACGATCATGCTTGATACGACTGACTTCAAACCTCGTCTTCCTTACCATGTAGTGTTTCATATAGTAGTGGCTTACACCACAAAAACTTTTACTTGGAACATTTTTCGCACGGTGGTTGATGAGGGTGCCTCGACATGTGTGATGTCATTGGCATGTTGGAAGGCCACTGGCCAACCCATTTTATCTTCGTCACCTACTCTTCTTACCGCTTTCGACGAGCATTTGTTTCGACCACATGAAATCATCCCCTCTTTCCCCGTGTAGTTAGGGGGGAAGAGTGTGTGCATCGAGGTTGAAGTGGGTGATGCATCTCTCAACTACAATCTCTTGTTAGGAAGGAGTTGGACCTATGCTATGCAAGCAATGGTCATGACATTTTTTCGAGTCTTGTTGTTTCCACACAAGGGTCAGATCATTTAATTTGATCAATTATCCTTCTCCCATTCTGACCCTTCATCAGGGGTATCCATGGTCCCAATTATTGATAACCCTCAGCCCATCATAGTCAATGTAGGGGTTGGTTTGTGCCCACCTTTGATGGGTACATTTGATTACCCACCTCTGACTGACAATGTCCACTACATATCGGTTGTCCCCGACCAGCCTAGGGATGAAATTTTTCAAATCTCGTCGTTTCGCATGACTTACTTTAATGATTTGTGGACTCTTCCTTCCCCATCAACCACAATGGAAGGGATAGGGAACCATGGCATGGCCATGCTTTTTTCCATGATAGAAGTTGTGTACTTTGTAGTTCAGCAAGCTTCCACCGACCTTGATCCAACTCCCACATAGAAGTTGGATCTAGTTCTCTAGCCTACATGGGCTCAAGGTTCCCTCACCGATACTGATTCTTTAGACTTAGTATTGCCCTCAGATGAGGTGATTATTGAGGAAATGACTAGTATGAACAGACCTTGGGATAATATTCATCATAGATCTTACTTCCTCCCAGATTTAAGAAGAATTGAAGCAGGTGAATTCACTCTGACTATGACTAGAGATAAGGCTTGTCCTATCAATCCTTTAGCTATGCATGTTGTTTACACTGACGGAAATATGGAAACCATTTCTCAAATGATACCTATTGATATCTCTAGAATCCCTGGCATCATGGAGAATATCTTCACCAGAGTGGACTGCTCCCCCGAGGAGATTCAAATCTACACAAATTTATTTAAAGAATTTTGCGACGTGTTTGCCTGGTTTTATGAGGAAATTCCAGGTATAGAACCAAGAATCATTGAACATGAAATCATGACATATCCTAATGCTAAGTCAGTCTGGTAGGAGCTTCGTCCAGTCAATCCTAGGAAAGAAACAGATATTAAGGCTGAAGTAGAGAAACTACCCCAAGCTGGTTTCATCTACCTTGTCCAATTGACTCAATGGGTGTCAAATCCTGTTCCAACCAAGAAAAAAAGGGTATGATTCGCGTATGTACGGACTTCCGTGATTTGAAAAAGGCATGTGCAAAGGATAATTTCCCCACACCATTTATTGAGCATATAGTCGATGAATGTGTAGGTTGTGAATCCTTTTATTTCATGGATGGCTTTTCGGGATACAATCAAATATAGATCAAGCCCAAAGACCAACACAAAACCGCTTTCATTTTTCCGTGGGGTACATTCTCTTAACGAAAGATGCCTTTTGGTCTGAACAATGTTGGAGCTACGTTTCAGCGGGCCATGTATTTTTCTTTCCACGATATCAAACACATGGTCGAGGCTTATCTCGATGATTTAGCATCATGATCTCGCAAGAGAGATGATCATCCCGCACACCTCCGACTTATCTTTGAGTGATTTCGCTACTACCAGATCCTCTTGAATCCAAACAAATGCAGTTTTTGCATCACATCGGGTCGTTTGCTAGGTTTCATAGTTTCAACAACAGGGATCATGGTCGATCCTCTAAAGGTTGAGGTGATAGTTGCCTCCCCCATGCACAGTCCCTCAGCTTTAGAGTCTACAAGGAAAAGACAACTTTTTACGGTGTTTCATCGTAAACTATGCTGAGATCACAAATGGTTTTATGCGTTTACTGAAGGAGGAAGTTCCTTTTCATTGGGACAAAGCTGCTCAGTGCTCTTTTGAAGCATTTAAGCACACCCTCACGCCTACCCCTCTGCTGCGGCCACCAAATTATAATAAAGATTTCTTATTGTACTTGGCCACTGCAGAATCGACCATCGGTATGGTCTTGGTTCAGGAGGATGATTTTCTCTCAGAATATGTGATTTATTACTTGAGCCAAGGCCTGGTCAGACCAGAACTCAATTACTCCCACATTGAAAAACTTGTGTTGGCAGCAGTTCATATTGTCCAATGGTTTCTCCATTACATATTGTTTCGTAAGACCACCATCATTGCCATTGTGAATCCGTTTCAATACATGTTGACACGACGTGTAATTGGCAGAAATATCAGTAGATGGATATTTATCCTCCAAGAATTCGACTTGGATTTTGTTTCGGCAAAATCCAAAAAGTCGTTGGTCTTTGTGGAACTCATTTCGTAACTTTCGGTTGGATTAGGTGATGTTATACCCAAAGAGTCACCTATCAAAGGAGACATGTTTCTGATCATGTCTTCAGACCCCTGGTACAGAGATATACTAGTCTATCTCCAGACTTTGAAGTTCCCTACCTTTGCTTCTCATGATGAGAATATTTGTATACGCCATCAGGCCAAGAACTATCTCATACTTGAGGACACTCTATATCATCGAGGTGTAGATTGCATCCTTCATCGGTGTCTCACTCATGAAGAAGAAGAAATCATGCTTAACGATTTCCACAATGGAGCATGTGGCGGTCACTTGTCTAGGTTGGAAACAACCCAAAAGATTCTATGAGCCAGTTACTTTTGGCTGACGTTAATCAAATATTGTGTTGAATCAGTCAAGAAATGGCACCTGTGTCAGATCTTCTCTTGGAAGATGAGGGCACACCCTACTCCCATGTTTCCCGTTATCACAGTTGGTCCCTTCACCAAGTGGGGGATTGATTATGCTACATGCAACCCTCCTTCCTCAAGGGGGCACTATTACATCATCATAGCAGTAGACTACTTCATGAAATGGGTTGAATCTATGCAAACATTTAAAGATGATGGTGAGACGATAACTCTCTTTTTGTTTAACCAGATAATAGCAAGGTTCAGCGTTCCGAGAGAGATTGTCACTAACCATGGCAGTCATTTTCAGAAAAAAATGATGTCTGAGTTAACATCAAAACTTGGGTTGAGGCAAGAACATTCATCACCCTACTACCCATAAGAGAATGGTTAGGTGGAAGCTGTGAATAAATACCTTAAGACTATTTTACAGTGAACGATCAATTAGCCAAGTCAAATTGGCATTTGATGTTGTATTCGACATTATGGGCCTATCGAACATTTGTTAAGACTGCAACCAGTTTCTCACCTTTTCAACTCGTTTATGGGATAGAAGCAGTCTTGCCTATAGAGTGCCAGATCCCCTCTCTAAATTTGGCAGTACAGTTATTTCCAGACACTTCACTGCTTGAAGAGAATTTATTATATCTTGAGAAGCGTCGGGATGCAGCCTTGGATAACGAGGCTCACAAACAAAAATTCAAGTGTCAGTATGATCAGTCTATCCGTCCTCGTATTTTATCTGAAGGCGACCTTTTCCTAGTCTATGACCAAGATAATGACCCCCTAGGGGTAGACAAGTTCAAACCCATGTGGTTTGGACCTTTCATTGTGAAGGAGGTTCTAAAGAAGGGTGCTTATCATCTGGTGGACTTTGAGGGAAATTCTTTGGCGAAGCCTAGAAATGGGATCTACCTCAAGAAGTATTACTCGTAGGTGGGTCGCCTTGGGTGACTTCTTGTAACATATGTATAGTCTTATACATTTTATTTTTAGCCTTTGTCTTTTTGGTTTTATGGACGTGTCATTTCTGATGTCATATTTTTCACTATGGCAGATGGTAAGTGAATCGGAGGTGTTTGTTGGGTTTGCAGATGGTGATAGCTAGCACACTCGAGGCTTGCTTCCGTAGCTTGGGTGATTTTCACACCTCAGGGCCAGTTGCTATCTTCAGGAGGTATCTGTTTAGGTGACGCCACAAATAATGTCACCAAATACAACGCAGTCTTAGAGTTGCTTCATGATGCTTTGTCGCATGGTATCTCTCACTTCCAGGTCTACCTAGAGGCTCAGATGGTTGTGTCTCAGTTAAATGGGGTTTACCACATTTTTTATCCTACTCTACACCAACGGTTCCTTAGGGTACATCTCTTAGAATGAAGCTTTGATTACATTACATATATCCACGTTCCTAGGAGATTGAATCAAATCACAAATACTCTAGCTAATCATGTATTAGATTGGCATATTGCACACATGTAATAAAAAGCACACACTCACACACACACATGTAAATACATTTGTAAAATAGATGTAATCCATAAGAAATAAAAATATGTAAATACACACACACATATATATATATATATATATATATATATATAATATCATAGTACAAGGGTGGGCACAAGCGCCTCAAAAACATGTCCAGTAAGAGTCACAGGGCTTATGCCCAAAAAAATATACAAAAAGTGCTCTTGGCACTTAAGTAGTCTAGCCTAGCTAAGGGCGGGACCTGTTGGCCCTGCCGTAGTGAACAATAACGTTTGCCAAACATCGGAAGAGCTGGACCCAGGTTCGTGGCACTCCAACTACATGAGGTTGCATCAACAGTGGGATATCCTCGATATCCTCCATAGGGACTATACGAGTGAGCGTGGTAAGGTTCTGCTCTACCTGTCTCAATACTCTCTCAGCCTCTCCGGATGGAGGCCCCCCTGCTGCTGTTGTTGGTCCGACGACTCTAGATGGTCCTGCCTCTAGTCGAGGATGCCACCTAGTTCTCGAGAAGTCTGTTAGATGCATTGGTCCTGCATCTATACATAACAGATACATAAGTGTCAGATACTCTGGTATACAAAAACATGATATATATAAAAAGACATAAAATTAAATAACTTTGAAAAATGAACTTACCCATCTCTCCTCACTCTACTTTGGGAGGTATAGGCATGTCAGGATCCCTAGAAAAATTGATCCCGACATAGGGGTAGTCCTCTATTGTCGGAATCTGTCGTGCCCACCTATCAAAAAAATTGTCATCAAAGGCCTCGATGGTCCTCCCAACCCCCCTGTCACGGAAAAAACATCACCCATCTACATAGCATTGGGAGAGAGGCCTCGTGCCCTCATATAGTCTCTCAAAGACTGAGATTGGGTACCCTCTCGAAGAAAAAGGAACACAAATGGTCCCAAACCCGATGTTTTGGTGCTCCCATATCTGACACTCTGTTAGCTATCTCTTCATGCAATCCAGCATGGTGTTACTCCAATCAAAAATCCGTTCATTTAAGCATTGTACCGCACAATGCATGTGCGCCCGGGAAGCCTGATGTAAAGTTGCAGATCCAGTGATCTGCCCAATGAGTAGAACTATCACTTTGAGTGATAGGTTTCTGATCTTATGTATAGGCACCTGATAACCTACTTTCTTAGTACCAAACTTGCAATGGAGTCCAATCAACTCCTCAATGTTGTGAGGCCCCAGGGGAAAAGTACACAAGTTGACTAGGTCCCCTCTCCTCGAGAGACCAATCAGGAAGTAAATATCTTCAGTCGTTGGAGTTGATGACTGCCCCTCAAGCATGAGTGTCACTGCGTCAGGATGCCAGTAATATATCGATACATTTAGCAACCTCAGTTGTGCCCTCTAAACGGACACTGGAAAAACTTTAACAACCTGCATTGTGACAAAACAATGATAGCAATAGGGTCCTCGGAGACAAAAAATTCAATTTCCTTGTGCTCCCTCTCTCTCCAATGCACATACATCCTGCAAAATGACAAATGTATGGAGGGTTAACTCTTGCATTTTCATTTTTTTCCACTTATTTGAGGGTGTACGTGGGTTGTCTTGGGGACAGTCGCGTGTGCACGTGGAAAAATTATCTTCTGCCTACATGTACATGTGGGTTGTGCTTGGATAGCCTACATACATGCAGGGCCGACCGCTTTAAAGGTCAGCGCCCCCCCCCCCAAAAAAAAAAAAATGCAAAATTGAAAGATGGAAATACAAGAGAGGTTAGTATGTACTTACTTGGTCCAAACAGAAGTTTGTTTCATCCACTGAATCTCCCATAATCAAATATCTTGGAAAAGGGGTGTTTTTTAACTTTTGGTCAAATCTCAATTTACAATAGTGATAATGAGCTGCCAACATTCTATTTATAGACTTTTTGGCCCCTTTTTGTCATTTTTTGGAGCCTTTTGTCATTTTTTTCTAGCTTGAAAATCGTTTACTATGGTTCTTGAGTTTCTCGAGGAATGTTAAAATAAGTGTTACTTTGGGTATTTGGGAAATTTTTTGAGAGTTGGTTCATTTTTAAAGGTATTTTGGTAAAAAGTCATTTTTCCAACTTTGTACATGTAAGATAGGATTCCACCTCCACTTGTTGAACCTCGTTGTCTTTTTCTCTTTTCCATAGGATTGATCCCATCGAATTGCGACATAGAACCCTCAATCCTACTCTAGAAGTGTCATAATTTAGTGGTAGAGCCTACTTTCACATGGATGCCCTAAGTAGATCCTGGTTGTATTTTGGCGTCCATGTTGTCACTAATGACTATAGGCTCGGGAGTCCTTATTAGTTTTTCCTAACTACGAGTTTGAGTCTCATTTGCATGATTCATTATCAATCTTGACCTCACCCTCGGGACTCCCAAAACACAACGAGTCTTCTTTTAAGCCCTTTTCAGACCCTCTAAACATGAAAATATTGTCGAGCGATCTTGTTTCCCTTCATGCTCGCTAAAATGAAATTTGAAGGCACGTATGTCCGGTGGTAGTTTACCTCTTTTTTGATCCAGACGATCATTTGAACAAACAAAGGTATACTCTAGGAGCCTCGGTTCTCTAGAAGAGTATTCTCAGGTATAGATTTAACCCTTTTTCGGGCCTGAGGGACTAAATTTATGGAAAAGGAACCCCTATGGAGTCCATAGTTAAGATCTTTTCAGAGTCCCTAAAATTGAAAATATGGTCGAGTGACCTTGTTTCTTCACACTCGTTAAATTGGTCTAGAAGAACATTCCTGATGGATTCCATAGTTAAGCTCCTTTCAAACTCCTTAAATATGAAAAGACTGTCGAGTGATATTGTATTTGTCACACTCATTAAAATTATTTTGAATAGATGTTTGTTCGGTGCTAGTTTACCCCTTTTTCAAGCTTACTAGACTACCTTCGAAAAAGGTACCCCAATGGAGTCTCCTTTTACACTTTTTCAGACTCTCTAAAAATGAAAAACTATCGAGCTTACCTTTTCTGGGCTCGTTAAAATTACATTGAAGGATGTTATCATTGCGTCTTATTAATCGCATTTTCATTCCCACGTATTTGGCCTAATGTCGGCTCCATTTTTCTCTCAACTGAACCATTTGAAGCATGCCTTATACACAAGCCTTGTAGCACTTTGCCTTTGCGTCTTGACACCTTATCCCATGGAGGGTTTTTTCGAGTGTCCCTTTCCTGCATATGTCCCCTTGCTCTGAGCATCTGTGTTTTCCTTGCATTTGGAACTAGTATGTCTGCAACACTCGTTCCTCCTTTGTAACGTAGCATTCTTTTATTCTTTTTCAAACTTTCCAAGATTATTGAAAAAGACAAAAAAAATCAAATATACCCCAAAAAGAGGAAGGGAAAAGTATTTTCTTTTTGTTTGTAGCACAATGAGTTTCCCTTGGAGAAAGAACATCCTTCTGTTTGTTTGTCAAGCTCTAGGATTCAATATGACCTAAGGAATTTGTTCTCGCTACATAGAGCTATGTCCTCCTTCATTTGGTTATCCTTCCAAACATATGGAGAGTTTGTGTTGCCTCCTGCATCATGAACTTATGTCAATGCCATGCTGCCTAAGGATCATCATTTAGTCGTGTTTTTTTCCAAGGGAAGTCTTACCAAACTTGAGTCAGCTCTTCTACAGCCTGTCTCTTGTCCTCATGCCCGACCACCCCGAAAGACCAATCAAGTCCTTGTTCGAAATCAATGAAGTTATCTGCACTGATCACCAAGATCCTCTTGTTTGTTCCCAATGAGCCATCGAAGACCTCTGGGTAGTGAAGTCGTACACTGATATTACACTCCTACCTGAGTTTCGAAGATTTTGAAGTTGTTGCTCGAGCTATGAATACCTCATCTTCAGCCATCAGGCATCATTGGCTTCTTCAAGATGGATACCATACATGTAAATATTTTGATTTTGAGATGTAGATATGTTTTGTACTACTCACAGATACACTTTATATAGTTATATGACATGGATCTGCAGTGTATTTGATTGGCATCCATGATTTTATTTTATCCCGAGCATTTTACTTTTGCAGATGGAACCTCCTAAACTCTGGTTCCTGGGCTCACTCTCTTCATACATTGGTTAATATTTTTAATGTATTTCGGCCATAAGATTCTCTTCTGACCTCACACATTAGGGGGCATCTGCTATAACCCTAAATTGCACCATACATACATACCTGACATCAGGCCATATAACTTGTTATCTTTTCCAAGCCATCACTGAAAAAGTTCTTCTAAAAATCATTGTTTTGAAGGTGTACACACCCTACACCACTATTGCCCACGTACACACATCGGCTGACCCACTACATCCTGCGTACACTCACAAAATATCGCAAAAAATGAAAATTGCATAGGATACTGGTTTTTGGGTTGTTACTTAACTGTTTGAATGCCCATAGCCAGTCACCCCAACCATTACTATCTCCTTTGGCCTATAAAAGAAGGTTTTGGGGTCCTATTTCAAGAGGAAGCATGAGAACATAGACACTCTGCCCATTTTTCCCCCTTTTCCCCATTTGTTTGCAGCCAGAGTGTGAGTTTGAGCCAGAATTCGCTTTTCCTCCATTGCAAGTCATTGCCATTTCCCTAGACAGAAATGAAGAGGAGAAGGATATGTGGAAGCAGTTGGTGCATTGTGAAGACGAGCCCAAGACCGAGTTCAAGGAGTAGTCCCAGTCTCATATTGTAAGTGACTTTTGTGAGATTAATATAAAGAAGTACTTTTTCCGTCCCACCAAATGATGTCTTAAACTTATATTATTTGTTTAAATTTCTTTTTTATGATGTCTAACCCCCTAATCCATATGTATAATACATGATTGTAGTTTCTTGTTTGTATTTTGGTGAATGTAGCTCAGTCTTGGGAGGAGACTTGCAGTCAGGAAACAACTAAGCGCAAAGGGATCGACACTGATATCGCAGAGTTTAAGGTATGCCTACTGGATCCCTATACCTTGTCTTTTATGTATGATTGTGGGGTAATGTCAGGATAGTTGATAAAAAGTAAGATACTTTAGATGGTTAGCTCTGCCTACATTTTAGAACCCTGGTGTAGTCCGTAGAGGGGTTTTCCCTCTATAGCACCACATTTTTCACTATCTTTCTTTTTCCATGTGGTGGCATTTCTAGCTAAGGGTTTAATCCTTGGATCTGCTTTGTAATTCTTCAAATGGCAGTTTGCAGCTTTGTGGCCGAAGTTATGACAATTATATCATTCAAGATCAATGTTCAATAGGTCAAAGTGATTGGTGCAACTTTGTCTACTCATTGGCTATTTAGTTCTATGTTACAAAGATTGTTTGTTTCTTGATATCCTTAGTTGCATGTCTCTAAACTTAATTTGACAATTTTCAATCTTATGACCAAAATTAGAGCAGTAAAAACAGTAACCATGGAAGAAATTTTGGTACTTGAAGGATGGCCTTGTTCTTGGCATTTGTTGCTCCATCTTATGATATCTTTTTTTTTATTAGGGATCATCTTGTCTTTATTAGATTTTGGTGGCAGAGTACTCACATGGTCTGATTGTCTGTTGACTTGGAACTTGATCATCTTTACTGACTCTTTTCTTTTTGGTTGTTCACTGCTTGAACCACTTACATAGCCTAAACTAGTCTTCAATAAAGGAGATCTTTTTTTGCTCAGAATGTCACTTAGTTCTGCTAAGGCTTTAATGCTTGGAAGATTTTGGAGATACAATGCTTTAAGCTTCTCCATCTCTTTTTTGTTTTTTACTACCTCTTCTTCTAAGGATTCACATCTTGCGTTCTTTTCTGATAATTGTTGTTTCAGAATGTCCTTTGTTTTCTTTGCCTCCTCTAATTCCACTTTTAGCAGGGACAAGTCTTTGTTGTATCATTTTTGCCACTTGGATGAGAAAAAGAGGGACACCTAAAAGTCCAGTTGGGTCAGTTGTATAGGACAGAAGTTAGTACAAGAGTTAGACACATCAAGCACAAGAAATAAATAAACAACTAAGCTAATAACAACTAAAGAAACAAAACTACAATGCATAATGAAATTAGAACCAAAATTAATCAAACAATTGACCAATATTCATGCCACCAATGGAGATTTTATATTAGTGGGAAAACACCAAATAAAAAGGGGGACTTATGGATCCCCTCTTCTTCCAAGGGAGGGCTCTTGAGTCCCCTATGTGAGAGCTCTTCTTACAAATAACAAACTATAAGGGAAATGGTGAAGAAATCCAAGCTTATTCACTCAAGAGTTGAGGTGAATAGCTTAATGAGATGATGCTAATATGCTCCAAGAAGGAAAGAGGATCCTTGTAGGAGAATAGAGGCAACATAACAATACAATGGGATTCTTGAATTCATAGTGCACCCATGGCCTCTTTTTATAGCAAATGTTTGAGGCATTATCCAACCGGTCTTTAGTGTGAACAAGGGGCCCTTTAGGGAACCCTTAGGTCTTTGACCAAACCCCCCACTCGGATTCATCTTGGATTTGAGGGTCAAATTGACTTGGGAGTTGAACCAGAAGTGGGTGAGGGGCCAACAAGAACAATAAATGCATCGTTCTCAGGTGTGCGCAGATTTTTTCTTACACAATCGCGCTTCGGGCACATGCGCACTTTTCTGACGTTTCTGATCTATGCATGTGCACGTGCTTCCTGTAGTTCTTCTGCGCATGTTAATTTTTTAACCAGTTGTATAGTTTGTACCCTTTGGAAATGAATTTTTGGGGCCATGAATGAACTAATAGGTGTTTGGATATGTTGGATTCTTGTAACCATTTGTAGATGAAATTTCAGTGATAAGAGTCTTCATCATGTTTTTTATTGTCTTTCTCGAACTGTATCATCAATTGTTTTTTCTTTTTCTTCTTAAATATGAGTCTAGCAATTTCTTCTAGAGAACTGATCAGTTCTCCTTCCAAGTCAACCACAAATTCTTCATAATCAACATCACTTCCTATTCTTTTATTATCATAATCCTCTTTGGCCATAACCATAAAGTCATTAATCTTATCTTCACAAGCATAATCACTATTTCTGTCGCCTAAAGATCATCATTGTTTACACATAAACTTTTCTTTTTACCAAATCTCTTGGATTTGTACTTCTCTTCACCTTTAGTGTTCTGGTCCTTCTTCTTCTGTGGACAATTAGATGAAAAGTGACCTATCTTTCCATAGTTAAAACATTTGAAGGGAAACTTGCCTTGGTACTTGCCTGATCCTTTCTTTAGTATTCTCACAAATTTTTCTTCAATCTCATCAGGCTCAGAACCCTCATTCTTATCTTCTTTAAATGATGCTTCTCTAGAATTGGGTTTATCTTTACCTATCCTCATTTCATAAGAAGTCATAGTTCCTAGGAGTTGGTCAATAGACAAATTTTTAAGATAATTCATTTTTTTCTATTGTAGAAACTTTTGGATTAAATCTATCGGGCATAGATCTTAAAATATTTTGAACTAAAAATGAGTCTTCAATCTTCTCACCAAGACCCTTCATGGCATTCACAAGCTCCTCAACTCTTAAAAAATATTTACTAATTGTTTAATCCTCATTCATCTTATTTGTTCAAATTTCAATCTATGTGTCTGAAGTTTGGCACCTTTTACTTTCTCGTCTCCTTCATAAATGCTAATAAGTTTATCCCACATTTCTTTGGCAGATTCAAATTGCATGACCTTTACAAATTCATCTTCAACAAGACCACTCAAGATAGCATTCATTGCCTTAGTGTTGAATCTGAATTCTAGCTTGTCATCCTTAGAAGCTAGTACAACTGGCTTTACATAACCAATCTCTACAACATCCCAAGCATCAACACCTAAGGCCATGATGTATGTTCTCATTCTAACCTTCCAGAAGGAAAAAGTTGTTCCATCAAACATAGGAGGCTTATTGGTTGAATTTCCTTGATGTCTTGTCATGTTTATGTTTATGGATCTACCTTTAAATAAAAGGAACTTGCTTTGATACCAATTGTTGGAATTACTAAGACAACCGAGAGGGGGGGGGTGAGTCAATTGTTATTATTCTTAAATAATTTTATGCATATTAAATATTATTAACCTTCTCCAAGTGATCATCAATATTATGCAAGACATGAACAACAGAAATAACAAACATAAATCACACATATGATATACACAGAGACAAATATTTCAAGAGGAAACCCATAAAGGGAGAAAACCTCTTCTTCTTTGAATGATAGGCATTCTTTTTAGTTTTGTACATCATCTTTCTTTGAGCACCAACTCAAAATGAGGCTACAACCTCTTCTTTAACAAGATGCAACTTGCTGAGAGCATCAACTCTCTGGTTTCTCTATCATCCACTATAAGGAAGCACCAACTCCTTGAGTGTTCCAGCACCAACTGAATGGAAGAACCAACTTACAGTCACATAGGCACCAACCTGTATAACATATAACAATGTTTCTCCCTTGCACCACCCTATAACCATGGTTTTTTTGGCTACAACCAAATGGAAGATACAACTCCCTTTGTTCAAGCACCCACTTGAAACTTTGAGGAAAATTGTCCTCCCTAACACCACCCTACCACCCTAACATATAAATCTTTGCTTTCTGAAAGTTATTACAGTGATACAGTGTTTATCAATGGCTTACCATTCTCATCACTGTTCTGCTACACTGCTCTTCTATGATGCATCAGTGTCTTGTTGTTTCTCACATCTTCTTGCACACACCCTGTTCAACTTCTCGTCATCCTTTCATGATATATTCTCCCTCTTCATTCTTTTCACCGTGTCTATAATATTTCCTTCAGATCATGCACTTCATCATATTCTACACCCATGCATCTCACAAGAAAAATCATTCCAACTTCTCTATTCTATATCATTTTCTCACACCAAGTCCTCTACGTGATCATCATTCCAACTCTTCGTCTTCTCTGGTGGTTATGTTGTAACTGTTCATCATCAGTGCCCGTTGTCCAAAGATTTTTTGGCTTCTCTAGCAGTTATCCTGGGGTTCTTTGTCTTCTCTGTCAGTCGCAATTCTTCGTCTTCTTTGGCACTTACAGTCAGTGATTTTTCTAGCTTATTTGGCTTCTAAGCCCCTTCCTTCACATGACCATCAACAGTGACCATATGCCTATTCAAAAGGCGCTTCACGATCTTGGTCTAGCGAGCACTAGCTCCCATTTTGTTTTGATATAACCTTGGGCTATGAACTTCACATGACCATGCAATTGCGGGCGCATTCATAGGCAATTTGAGGGAAACCTGCTTTTCACCCTGCAATTCACTACAATTCTCCATGTATGCCTTAGCGATACTGTGTTTTTTATTGTGGCCCGCTCATGAAAAATTAATATCCGAGCATGTTCTGACCCTGGAATGTGACAGGACCATCAATCTCATGATCTTGACGGTGCTCATGAAGGGACGGTTCAGATTTGGTCTTTCACAATCTGTGGAAAAGATCCAACCTCCCTAAATCAATGGCTGTGATTTATTTCCTGATCCGGGCTTTGGGAGTTTCAAATATCAAACCATTCTTTCTTTTGTATGCCAATCTTTCAGAGTCGATGATCCATGAACACCTGTCCTTCGCAATCGATGAATCTGCCTCCACTCTGAAATTTTGACCTTTTAACCAGATCAATGGTTCTGCGTCCCCTTTCTTGATCAACGGTCGATATCTCCTTCGGGTCTTCAGACTTCTGAAATCTCAAATCTCAAACTTACGATCTAGATCAGACAACCCAGATTCACTTTGGATGATCCAATTCTTGATGTATTATTTGGATGATCTGACGACTGAGATTTACTTCAGACGATTCGACGGTTGAGAATGTATTTCGTCTCTCTGGCTCTTAGGACTTCGGATATTTGAAATCTCAAACTGATGATCTAGATGCACTTCAGATGATCTGACACTTGAGATCTTCTTAGGACAATATGATGACTAGGATTTACTTCAGACGATCGGACGATCAAGAATGTATTTCGGCTCTCCATCTCTCCGGACTTTGGAGATTTCAAATCTCAAACTGAAACTCTCAAAGTGATTTCTCCGGAGCTTAACCTCCTCAAATATTTAGACCCGAAACTAATGTTGTTCATTTATCATGATCTTAGATCAACGGATCGATTTGTATGCAATGCAACTTTGCCTTGGTTTAGATCCAACGACCCTCCAACATTGATTATACTATCCTTCCACTTTAGAAAGATCTGACGGCTGATGGAAATTCGCATAGTTAAGATCTCAGATATTTTACCATGCTTATCCTATCCTCCCATTGAATTTGATTTGATGGTTGACGAGTATTCGGATAATCGAATTCTTAATTGTTTGGCACCACTAATACTATCCTTCCACTTAAATTGATCCAATGGTCATGGAGACTCTCGAAGCAGATCCACAATCAAGGATGATTGTGGAACAACAACTTGCGAGTGATTTAATTCATCACCCAAGCTCCGCAATTTGAATTTTTGCGTTTGTTGGTGAGTCAACCACAATCATTGATCTTTGAAGCTATAATATATGATGGTCCTAACTAATTGAGGGATTGTAAATAGCATGATATTTAATTCTCCTTTCGATCTATGCAATCTATCCCTGTCGTTGATCTGGCGGTTGCGCATCCGAAGGTCACAAATTAATCTAACTTAATATGATTGTTTGTTAGATCAACCACAATCGTCGATATTTGGGTTTATGATATATGATGATCTAGACCGATTGTATGATTAGAACTAGAGAGTTGTTTGATTCCACTTTCGCTCTCTGCAATTCATCCATGTCGTTGATCTGGCTTTCAGATCTGATGGTCATGATCCTCCTCCTGAGCTCCTTTGATCTCTGCATATTGTTTGCTCCTTCTCCTGAACTTATGATTTTTCTGTTTTCCATCGTCGCTACTGTTCTTGCCATCAATGAAAAACACACTCTTCCTATAAAACATGCCAACATCAAGAATATGTATAAGAAAGAAAAAATAGTGTAACAATGAAGAATGCACAGTCGCTCTACAAGCTGAACATAAGAAACGTGGTTGGTATGTTGGCAATGGATGCTCAAAGAACATGAAAGGTGATGAGGGCAGTTTTTTAACCTTGAGAAAGGAAAGAGATGAATCAATCTCCTTTGGAAACGACGACTCAACTAGAATCATTCGAAGAGGCATAATCATAATTGGAAACAAGGATACCAAGGAAGAAAATGTTCTAATAGTGGAAGACATGAAACATAATCTTCTATGTGTAAGTCAAATGTGTGACCAAGGTCACAAACTTGTGTTTGATTCACATAAGTGTGAGATAAGAAAAGAAGGTTTAGGTAATTGGTTGCAACAACTATAAGAACTTCAAGCAACATATATGTATTAAGTCAAATTGGAAATGAAAAGTGTTGTCTTGGAAAGGAAGATGAAGTTTGTCTATGGCACAAAAGAATGGGTCACATAAACTTTGATAACCTTGTCAAAGTCAGCAAAAAGGAAGCAATCTGAGAAATTCCCCAGATCACGAAGCCAACCAACACTTTATGCAAGCATTGTCAAAAAGGAAAGAAAATAAATACCAAGTTCAAATCAAAGGAATACTCCACAACACGACCGCTAGAAATTGTGCATATTAATCCAGTTGGACCAACAAGAACAAAGGGTTTAAATGACAAACACCATTTTATGTTATTGGTTGATTATTATACAAGGATGGTTGCAGTTTGTTTTATCAAGAAGAAGTCAGAAGCATTTGAAAACTTCAAGGTATACAAGGAAATGGTTGAAAATGAAATGGATTCAAAATCAAATGTTTGAGATTTGATAAAGAAGGATATTTTACTTCAAAGGAATTTATAGATTTGTGCAACAAGCATGGAATAAAAAGGAAATTTCCTATTGCTAGGACACCTCAACAGAATGGAGTATTTGAAAGAAAGAACATGACGGTACAGGAAATGGTTCAAATAATGTTAATGGATTCCAAGTTGACAGATGTATTTTGGGCATATGAAGTGCATACAACAATTCACATTCAAAACAAGGTAATGCTCAAAAACAATAGTGATAAGAATACCTATGAGCTATGTAAAGGAAGGCCAACAAATGTGAAGTACTTTAGAGTTTTTGGAAGAAAATGCTACATAAAAAGAGAATATGGAAGAATGGGAAAGTTTGATTCTTTTGTGGACAAAGGAATACTTGTTGGGTACTTGAGTACAAGGAAAGCATACATTTTTTTCAATCTAAGGCTCAACAAAGTTGTGGAAATCATCAATGTGGTGGTTGATGAGATAGGTGGATGGAAAATAAAGGAAGAAGAAAATGAGTTAGTGGAACAGGTTCACGAAGAAGTATCATAAGGGGAAGATGTAGAAGATTGATTAGAAGTATAAGGGAAAGAACAACAAGTACCTCCAAAGACACCTAGAAAATGAATACAGAAGAATCACCCCTCAGATCAGATTATCGAGAACAAATATGAAGGAGTTGAGACTAGAAGAAGCATTTTTTCACTAGAACAATTGCACCTAGCACTCTTATCCTCGATTGATACAAGAAGCTTTGAATAAGCTAGTGAGGATGAATTATGGATAAAATCCATGGATGAAGAGTTAGATAAGATAGAGAAGAAACACACTTGGGAATTGGCTCCAAGGCGAAGGTACAAGAATGTGATGGACACAAAGTGGGTCTTCAAAACAAATTTTAATGAAGATGGATAAGCTACCAAGAACAAAGCTATATTGGTATGTAAAGGATACGCTCAGGTTGAAGGTATCGAATTTGAAGAGACATTTTCCCTATTTTTTTTAATGTAAGCAATCAGATTGATCCTAGCTTATGCATGCTCCAAGAATATTAAAGTGTACCAGATGGATGTAAAATAAACCTTTATAAATGGAGAACTAGAAGAAGAAGTCTACATTGAGAAACCAGAAGGATTTTAATTGCCAGAGAATGAAAATTTTGTTTGCAAGTTGAAGAAGGACTTGTATGGTCTAAAACAAGCCCCCAGAGCATGGTATTCTAGACTAGATAGATATTTACAACAACAAGGGTTCAGGAAAGGAAATGCAGACAAAAAAATCTACATCAAGGTAACTCAAGATAGTATTTTATTAATTGAAGTGTATGTTGATGATATTATTTTTGGAAGTGATGATGACAGGTTGAGCCAGAAATTTGCAAAGGATATGCAAAATGAATTTGAAATGTAATTACTTGGAGAACTATCCTTCTTTCTGGGTCTACAGATATGTCAAAGAAACCAAGGAATTTGTATTTCTCAAACCAAATATATCAGAGAAATGCTAAAGAGGTTCAGATTGGAATATTGCAAACTAGTCAATACTCCTATGCAAACTAGTTGCAAGTTAAGTCAAGATGATGATTCAAAGTATATAGATCAGAGCAAGTACAAGTCAATGATTGGCAACTTACTTTATGTGACATCATCCAGACCATATGTAATGTAGGAAGTTGGATAGGTGTCACAATTTCAAGCAACACCAAGGGAATTACATGTTCTAACAGTAAAGAGGATATTCATATATCTCAAGGGTACACAAGATTTTGTATTATGGTATACAAAAGGAAAGGATCTATCACTTATTGCCTACACAGATGCAGATTGGGTAGGTTTCATTGATCACTGGAGAAGTACAAGTGGAGAAACGTTCTACTTGGGTGAGTGTTTGGTATCTTGGATAAACAAGAAACAATCATCAGTGTCATTGTCTACAACTAGTAGAGTATATTGTAGCAAGAACATGTTGTACACATGTTTTATGGATGAAACAAACTCTAACAGAGATACAAGTTGAGTATCATGAGCCCATTATGATATATTGTGACAATACAAGTGCCATCAGTATCTCAAAGAATCCAGTGATACACTCCAAGATGAAGCACATTCCAATCAAGTATCACTTTCTACAGAAATAGGTTGCACAAAGGAACATCAGAGTTGAATATGTGGGAACAAAAGTGTGGGTAGTAGATATATTTACAAAACCACTTCCAAGGGAATCTTTTGAGTATATTTGATAGATACTCAGAGTAATTTCTACTCCAAAATGAACGCTTTTGAATTCTTATCTTATATGTGTTATATTTACACGAGGAAGCACCATTAAGAGGAAAATTCAGTTTGGGGAGAGTTTAGTCAAGGGGAGCAGCCCCAAGGATAGTTCAGTTAGGGGTGTATCCCTCATGAGAATTTTCTTTTTCCATTGATGTGAAAGGGGGATAGATTCATCATATGCATGGTTAGAGAGTTGGATGCTTGGAGAGAGAGAATATATGTATGTTTCTAGGGGGAGTGATGATCAGAGGGGTAGCATGAGCGATATGAATTCAATATTGCATCAAAGTGTTTCCATCAATGAAAAAGGGGGATATTTTTTATTAATTGGGTTGGTTGTCATTGATGTCAACCATTGAAGCAAGCCTAGTAACTCCGGTAGAAAATTTTGGTAGCCCCAACAACATGTTTAAGGGAATCAAGATTTTTTGAGGTATAAAGATATGAAGATCAGTGTAGTTGTAGGTAATACTATTCTAGATGGATAGTACATGTCACGCCATTTTTGGTGATATGTGGAACATCACATAAATCCTAACAATTAGATATTTATGGCCTTGTGAAGCTGGAGAACCCTCATGAGTTATGTAGAAGTTCAAAGGAGTCAAATTATTCTAGAAACTCCTAGAAGAAGTTGACTAGTCAAAGTGGGTGAAACTAGGAGTTAATCATGGGTTAAGTTGTTGCAATAAGAAATTAATTTAAAAATAAATTAGTTGCAACTAGAAGTGGAGAGTTTACTATTTGTGTATAAAGTTGTTTTAAGTGGACAAGTGGTTAGAAGTGGGTTATCCCTAAAAGAAGGAAGTTGGGTTAAGTTGGTTAGAAGGTAACCCCTAGAGGAAGCTACTTGGAGAGTATAAATAAGAGAGAAAGGGTCTCCTATTAACACCTATTGAGCACATTGAATATCTATTGTTGTGTAAGGTTTATTGTAGGTACTCATTGACACATATGAGGTTACACAAGTCTAAGGTAGCGCAAAGGGTTGACGACAAAAGTTTCAGAATTGCAGAAATATTGAAAAAACCCTAGTTTTTTAGGTGTACGTGGGCTACTATGGAGAAGGGTGCATACGTACACATGATTGTAGTATAACATGGAGCATAAATGTGGGAAAATCCATGGAAGCTTGAGTTAGTGAAGGTACCAAATTCTCAGAGTCTGAAAACAAGATCCCAAGAAGGTCTACAGTGTCCAGGTACATCAGATCTATCTAAGGATTCAAAAGGTATGCCATATTCTTACATGTATTTGGATTTTGTTGTCTCCATGAGATATGGTTATGGGAGTTTGAGGTTTTTACCTAGAGATGGTTTTGGTTTTATGGAACTTATGGTATGAGCTAGATCTACAAAAATACAACAATGGTATGTTAGTATTATTCATTGGTTCATCTTGTTGGTTCAAGTGTTGAGACATAGTTTTTATTTCTTGGTACATGGTTGGGGGTTTTGGTTGTGAAGTTGGTTGTATGGTGTGAGGTTGCATATCAATAATGGATTGATGTATTTTTCATGTGAGGGTTATTACACTTGTTCATGATTGTACAAACATGTATGGCACACAACTAGAGAGATATAGATGCACTTGATTGAGAGATATATAAGATGATGTATGCACAGGGAAAAAATGCAAATAAGACACAGGGAGAGGTTGCAGGTTGAGGTGATAGAGGTGGAAAAGTGTTTAAAGTTTTAGAAAAAGTAAAAAGCCTATCTTTCTGAAGGTGTACGCATGTTGCATTATAGACATGTTGCGTACATACGCAGGTTGCAGTATAGACAAGGTGCTTACATACGCGAGCTGCAACATATATAGGTCGTGTACCTATTGGGTTTTGTTGGTACATTTTGAGTGTAGGTACAGGTTAGTTGGTTATAGTTTGTTGGCACAAATTGATACATGTTTACAATGGTATATCTCACAGTGACAGTGTGGCAACAGTTTCATCATTTCACTTATATTTCAGAGCAGTTAGATGGGGAAAGGATAGGTGGTTGTAGCCACTTTTCGGCTGTATCTTGAGAACATAGGGAGTTGTATCCTCCTTCATGTTGTATCCATTGAATTGGGGATTTGGAGCTTCCCTTAGGTTGTAGCCTAAAAATATAGGGGGTTGGAGCCTCCTTTCAGTTGTAGCTAGAGAACAAACGAAGTTGGTGCTTCCAATGAATGTAATTCTTAAAGACATATAAGAAAAAACATTATGTGGTTTTCTCCCGCATTGGGATTCTATGTAAAAATGTTGGTGTACTGTGTATGTGTATGATTGTTCATGGTTGATGGTTTATTGACTTTGCACTTGTTGAATGATAATGGTTTATTGATCATAAAGATAAATAACACTTACATACTATGGTTAAAAAGATTAAAAATCTTTATTATTGATTCACCCCCCCTCTTAGTAATCCAACAAGTATGCATTCAATACCAAAGAATGATTCATGTTTAATTCAACATGTAACTCAAATAGAGGTCAATATTATATAAAACTTGTAAACTTGTCTAATTCAAATGATTTAAGGGAAATTCATTAGTTTTAAGTCAATTTAATTTTCTAAGTTAATCTTGTATGCCTTTTTGACTTTGCTAACATTTTGTAGGAAATTCTATCTGGACTCCAAGAGAGATGATAAAAGGAAGAGAATCCCTCAATAAATATTAATTGTAGGTCAATCATAGTTGATTGTCATAATAAAATATTATGAGGAGATAATGTTAGTTAGTGAGGAATATGTTGAAACCATGGAAAAGAAAGGAAAGTGTAAAGTGGAGTGGATAGTTGGTGGAGAAGAAATACCAATAGAAAATTATAGAGTCAACTATCAATTTCCTCAATTCATTGATTTTTTTTCTAGTTTACACTACTTAAGGAAAACCCTCGAGCACTTCCCCTCATTTTAAGGATGATACCCAAGGTAAAACCTGGAGTCTTCGGGGCACAAGGAAAGTAAAAAACAAGGCTTGAATCCATTACAATAATATACTTGTTAAAAAATAAACATGTCACTTATGAGAATTGAAACTAGGTGGGGAGGATAACAATTATTCCTCCCAAACACCCAAGCTAAACCCAATTGACAACTCAATTAATTGAATATTCCTTCAATGTGCAAAATGAATTAAAACTAGTGTAGAGGGAATTCTACAACAAAGAAAAACATTTACATACTTTGGGGTTGGACATAATAGAAGTTAAAAACTATGTTCAAGTATGGGAGCTAGAGAATCAACAAGATGATTAGCAGGTTGTAGTAGATGAAAACCCCCCAAATTTCCCACTAGTCTTGCAAAGGTTCTACAAGAAAGGGAGTTTGAACTGAAACAGTGGAAGCTAAGATATCATGGGGATATTCAAGGAATTGATTGGGAGGTCAAGATATTTGCTAAGATATGGTAGAACATAGAAAAAATAATCAAGGATTGTCACCTCTCTTCTTTTGGAACTGTGAATAAATTATTTCCTCAAGAATAGGTGTATGAAGAGTTGGATGGTTGTATTTCACCAACATCAAAATGTATAAGAGATATCCATGATATTAATGAATCAACTATCCATAGTTTCATTAAGTCTCATGTTAGTCAAATAACATTAATTAAGACCATACTTCCTAAAATAGAGAAACAAGAGAAAATAATAATCCAAAGAATCACATTGTATAGATTCAATCTTCAACTACATACATTTTCTCATAAGGAAACAATTTGCTTAGCTTCGAGGCATGGGCGTCCTTTGTGAGAAATTGGGGAAAGGAAAGACAAGAATCTTCAACAAGTCAAATGAGAGATCATATTATAGAGGAAAAGTTCAAACAACCCAAATGGGAAGGCTAGAATCCAAGTGGAATGTCAAGTTAGTCAAAGGGAGTCAAGTCATGTTAGAGAAAAAAAAGATGAAGTGATATAAATAATCAATAGGAAAGGAGGGGAAATGAATAGTCACCTAGGTGTCTCAATTTCATATATTTTTCCATTTTCTTCTATTTATATAAATATTAAGGATTCAAATTGTAAATGGCATTTTGCTTATGTATCCTATATACTTTTCTATGAAGTGTTAATGAATGAGAAGTGATTTCTCGCCAATTGTTTTTGGAAACAAGCTTAAGTTTTCAAATGTGTGGTTTGTGGAACTTTTCTGCTAATTTAGTTCATTTTGGAATGATAATAATAATAACAAACTATGTTTAAGGTCACGACCAAGATAGACACCAAATTGGTGTATGAGACCTCCTTCGCCCAATGATTTACTGGTAAATTCTATAGAGGTATACATACCCTACCCCCCCTCTAGATTTGTTTTATAGTGCAGACTTTTCTCATTTATCAGTAAGTTTTTTATTTAGTTTATCGCGTAGATTGGTTGTATATATCGATAATCATGGTAATATAATTAGTTGGTTGTTACCATAATATTTTGTAACAGGAGTGGTTATTTAGATTATTTCTTTTATTTTCTTAAGTAACTTTTTAGTAAAGTTTGAAAGTAGTATGATATGTGGTGATTTTATTATCTCATTAGTTTTGTTAGTTAACCTAAACATCATTCTACATTTTTTATATTAGATTAGCTTCATTTCATTTAATGCATTTAAAAATACATAAATGGTGGACCAAGTGACAATTGATAAAACTTGGAAAAAAAAACTATATAAAGGTGACAGGGTTGTAAACCAAATGAATTTCTTATTCCAAATAATGTAAGGTCTAACTGTGACCTATTGTTGGGGAGAATCCCTACTGATTGCATAGGTTCATTCAATGTTGTCAACAATTTTTTCACTAGAAGGAGGGGTTTGATCATATGGTTGATAATAATAATCTGCATAGCCATTTTTCACAGTCTTTTTGATGTAGATTCTAATCTCGAGATTGTTTTCGAAGATATGACTGTCAATCTAGAAAATTCTATCCTTGCAGAAAAAATACCATTATACAATATTCCCAACCAAGAAGTAAATGAATTTTATCGAATTACCTAAGCATATGCCAAGAAAATCGACAAGTTTCCCATATCTCCTCTATTACCTAGGTGGAAAATAGTTGTTGAAAATATCATTCAAGACGATACAAATACTATTATGGAAACTGTGGAGGATTAAATTGAGCTCACACTTGATGAAATACATCAACCCCTAAATTCCATCCCAATATCTCCTCATGTTTTATCTGATCATTCCTCAAATATTTCAACTGTAGACTTTGACCCATATTTTTATAGAAAATCTTATGAAATTCTTCAATAACTTCTTGCTAATCAAATGGATGAAACTCAATAAAAACTATTTATTTGAGGAGATTAACATAATATCAACCTAGCAACACAACTCCATGATCTCTGAAAACACCTTGAATGAATCCTCTTGAAATTTGACTTAGACAACTCATGCTCACCAAAAGATCCCATTAATAATTTCTATTTGGCTATTAATTAATTGAGTGTGGAGTATGAATATGTAGTTTTTAGATTATTTCCTTATACGTTTGAAAATAAAGCTTCCTCATGTTATTTTAATTTTCCAATAGGATCTATTACAAATTGGGGTGGTTTCAAAAAGTGTTTTATTGATAAATTCATCACTATATTAAATAAATTCTCAACAAATTCTATCCCAACTAAAAAGATAATAGTTGAAAGTTATATTGATGATTTATAAGCCTCTATTACCACATTTGTTAAAAGAAATGGAAATAATACATTGACTAAAAATTTTAAATAATCCAAAGATGTGTGAAAATAGATGTTGAGTTTAGTAAGAAACCTAAGAAATTAAGAGGTTTAAATTGCTCCTAAAAATATATCATATTTTCCCCCATATTCCTCCTAAAAATAATGAGCTTCAAGATAAGGATCCCACAGACATGGAGAGTGTCCTACATTTGGTTAAAAATTTATCAGATGAAATTTTTGATTAAAAAAAACTATGGCAAAGGTACCTCTAATTAATGAACATACAAACTTTACTAAAAAAAATACATTATTGCTTCAAAGCCACCTAAACATGTTAACTCTAATTTGAAATTTAGAGGATGTAGCTATGGGAATTTATTGGAATTATCATCATTTTAATTATTCTAAAAAGACATGTCCAAAATGGTTGAATTATATGACATTGGTGGAAAATCAATTGTTGGATGACTAAAAAAGGGTTGAGGTGTCAATGCATGAGACCAAATATGAAAAGGTTGAAGAAGAGACTAGAGAGGAAATTGTGTTCTTAAATTCTATATCACAGGGTATAGAATATGGTGGAAGAGATATAGGAAACTCACATGGTACAAAGTGACTACAACCTGAGATGTAAGGTTCATGTCAATTATAAACCTTCTACAACACTACCTACTTTTAACCCCGAAAAGATTATAGTTCTCCCGCCACCCAAGTAAGAAACAACAACAATTATACTTTTGATAAATATGGATTATAATGTGATTGGGTATGAAAAATACAATTTATTTTTTTCTATTTTTTACTTCTATAAAGTTTCTTAACAAAGAGAGATTATCGTACAACATTTCATCCATATCCTAATGTATCTCACAAGTCAATTGAGAACTATGTGGTAAAACCACACCTCTATGTGATTAAACCATATTTTTTACTTCTATAAAGTTTCTTAACAAAGAGAGATTATCGTACAACATTCCATCCATACCCTAATGTATCTCACAAGTTAATTGAGAAATATGAGGTAAAACCACACCTCTATGTGATTAAACCAAGTTTAGAAGTAAAACATAAAGTTTTTATGAGAGATTCTATAATTGGAAATCATTTTAAGTCTCAAAACCCACCGTTTATATTGAATTTATAAATTCATAATCATAATGTACATAACTAATTAGTTGAATTTTTTGGGATCCTCCAGGTGGATCTTTCTCCTGAGCCTTCTTTATTTATCTTTAGTTCCTTTCACCATCACACATTTACTGTGATGAATTCTTTCGCATGTACTGGAAGCCATAGGTGGCATCTCTCCATATAAAAGTTCAATGGATACTAAGATGTTAGACTTCAGGGAAGATATTCTAGTAGAGGAGGTTATCTTTCCTACTGACTCTAAATTCATTCTTCATCAAAGATGTCTTTCCTCTGTACCTATGCATAATGGATACCCATCGTTCACCTCTAGTAGAAGCATAACAGGTATGGGGGAGGCTTGATATCCTCCCCCCTTGATTTCAGATCCATATATTACTGAGGCACCCCCTCTTCTCCCTCCTTGAATTTTCTCTGCCCTTAGTTTTTTCAAGTCTCTCCCTTTCTCCCCCTCATGTTCCCATGGTGGTCTCTCCTCTCCATTTTTCCCTAGTTCACTAGTTGTTACCTCCTCCCCCTAGACCTGGGAACCTATAGTTACTAGCTCTCAGGAAAAGAGTGTTAAACCCTCTTTGCGCAGGTGCATTAGAGATCGACGTGTATATTCTAAAATGGTAGTCAGGAAGGATGTATATTTGGAGGACATCCCCTCTCTCCATGATAAAACCCTTGTGGGTATATTTAGCAGTAAGAGAGTTCAAGCTCATGTACTCTCTTAATGGGTTCACAAAAAATGGAAGGTGGAGCTAGGTTATTCCTCTGTCTTTCATAATTTACCTAGAGGATGGATTTATTTCAAGTTTAATTATGAGGGTGATGCAGAAAAAATTATGCACAAGAATTAGTGTTGGGGCCCCTCTAGCCTCTCTATCCAGAAATGGGATGTAAGTTTTGACCCCCTCCATGCTCAATTTCTCGTAATGCATGTATGCGATATTTTTCCTGGGTTATCACTGCAGTTCTGGAATGAACCTCTCCTCTGTGCCATAGAGGATAAAATTGGTATATTATGTGGGCTAAACGCTTCATGGGAATCCAACCCAGACCTGTGGTGGTCCTGGATTCTAGTTGAAGTTGACATTCACGATGAATTATTGGAAGATATGGAACTTGTTATGGGTTATCATAAATGGGTTCAAAAAATAAGCTATTGTAAATTGTCATTTCACTTATATTCATGTCATAAATTGGGCCATTTATAGATCCACTTGTTATCGGACTAATCGGTAGGTGCAGACACTAACTGATCTCCCTAGATCCACCTGGATCTAGAACAAAACACACCAGAACATGACGCTTTCCTTAAGTTTTAATTATTGAATTTACTAACTAAAGAGGGATGGGTGACATACCGTTTAAATGTCACTTCCTCTCGCCATCGCCATCCTAGCTCCGTTCCAATGCTCATACGATGATGATCCTAAAAAAGAAAACAACCAACCAAAGTGATAGCAATAGCATAAACTCAATATAAAGCTATGTATGTGATCAAGGAATCATACAATAAAACAAAACAAGCTTTATAGGAAAGAATCATATTACTGTATCATATTAAATGTGAAAGAGAGATTACAACCATGGCCTTGATGTCGTAAGGTCCCTTCCAACTGTCCTTTGTTCCCCACACACTTCTTGCTCCAAGGATTCTGAGACCATGGATCTGATAGCTACTCACAATCTATCTTGACAAGACAAATCTCAAAGCCACTCCAACCAAGCTGATAATTCCAAGCCAACCAAAGATAACAAGCTCAAAAACCCCTTCTCCATGAGAGCTCCTCTCCTTTTATAAGTTGAAGAGGATAAGGTGAGGAGGTTAGGATGATCCCACTAAATCATGAAAGCGAGTAAGATCCAAACCATTCGGATGCCACCTCACCATGGAAGTTTCTCCTTCTAGAAGATTCGAGAAAATTCTCGTTTTTCCCACGTGTAGGAATTCTCGCACCCTACCTATAGAGAAACCTGCAAACATCTCGCACCCTAGCTATGGTGCAACCTGCGAGAATCAGGCATTCTTGCACCCTGCCTATATAGCAACCTGCGAACTTCCTTTTTTACAGGGTTTTTACAAGGGAAAATGCAACTTCTTTTCTCAGGAAAATTTCTTCTGCCTTCCTTCTTCAGGAACTCAGGCCACTGACCCCTTTGAAGGAAACAGATAGGTTTACATCATTAACGGTCATAGGGATGACGAAAATAATGTGTAACACCACTATAGTAGGTTGCATCCCCATTTGGAAAGGGTTAAAAATATTTGGGTAAATATATATAGGCACCATCTAAGGATAATGGAATTAATATAAATTATAAATATTAATCCAGGTGGATACTAGTGGCCACCCACCTATTCCACGGGCTCGAAAGAGTTTTTTCCATCTTTGCAGTTTTTCAGGAGTTTTTTGGGTTCCAAACTTCTGGGGTCGTTTTGAGGCCCTAAGCGACATTTTTGGGGGATTTTGGGCCAAGGTTATTGCCGATGGACTTGACCTAGGTTAGTAAAAAATCATTCTTATTGGTTAGACCTTTCCAACGGTGTATCGAGTGCCCCAAATAGAGATCGTATGCAAAAGTTACGCCCCCGTGAAGTTGACGTATAAACTACCCCCATCGGGCCCACAAACCTTTTGTATTTTCATCTTCCAGGGTTAGGGTTTTGGATTTTACTTATGTTAAACAGGAATTTGGAGCCTCATTGAAACAATCATCTTCTTGCGAATGAGAGTAGCCGTCACCTCTCTTCTCAGAGATAAGTTTCCACCATTCTAGTGAGTCTTTCACTCTATATTTTTACAGTCTTTGTACATTTTTGTTCATTAATAGAAATTGTATTACTATATCTCTGTGTTTATGATTTCATATTTGATACATTTATGTTATATTGTTGGATATCTGAGATATCTCTGTATATTTATTTATTATATCTCCTCTCTCATTTCCTGCCGAAAATAATTTGGATCAAAGACTCTGGAAAGCCTCCATCTTTGGCAAGCGATGTCAACAACTACAAGACAAAGGAAGATTGGAAAAATAGGGTGCCAAACACTTCACAAAATAATGTAGGTATGTTTCCTAATTTTCAGTCTTCCCCCTCTCCTCCTCATGTGGTTGAGTCCCCATATTACATTTGTGTGGTTTCTTTGGGTTCCCTAGGTGAAGCTATAGCTCTCTCTTCTCCCCCTCTCCCTTCTCCCCCTAGCACCCCCTCTTCCCCTTTCCTTCCTTATGGACTTTCCTCACCCCCCAAATCACTCCCTTGTTCTAACCCCTCCTCTCCTCACCCCCCATCAGTTTCCCTATTCCCCCCTCTCAGCCCATCCCTCAGTCTACTAACTCCTCAACCTCTACGGATGTCTCTTCCCCCTCCTCCATTTTGGGGATACCCAAAAAGGAAAATGGGTATTCTCTCAAATCCTGAATCCATGAAGGATGACTCCTTGGTAGGTATTATGGCTCTAGATGCACCTACCCATAATCAGGTAGGACATAAGTCATATCTCCTCATAGAAAAATAGAAGGATAGGATATTAAGAAAGGTACTCGATCAACCATTGTGAAGTCACTTTGAGTAATAAAATCCCCCAAGAGGGTTCCCCCATGAAAATATTTTCCTTTAATGGAAGAGGGGTATGGGGTGCCTACAAACAAATAGCCCTCAAATGGCTCATTTTGAGCATTTGTCCAAATGTAATTTTAATTCAAGAAACAATGGTTGATGGTTTAAGAGAAAGGTCTTTCTTCAAGCCCTAGCTGAAGTCTTGGTATTTCTTCACTTTGGATACAGATGGAGAATTTGTTGGTTTACTTATAGTCTAGAGATTTACTTTCAACCCGCTCTAAGTGCCGATGCACAACTCGTCCATTTCTATTCAGTTGGAGGATAAATCAACCATAATTAGTACAATATCTTCAATGTATATGGCCCATACGTGAATAGAGAAGTCTTCTGGGAGGACTTGGAATATTTTAAGTCTCTAGATAACCCACTCACCCTAGTTGGTGGAGATTTCAATTTAACCCTATCCTCTAGGGAAATATGGGATGTAAATACATGACCTGAAACTCTTAGTAATTTTTTTATGTCCTTTGTAATACCCCAAGGCTGAGCCTTGACTGAATTGTAAACAGATTGAAAGGATGGTGAGCCAAGTGATCATAAGCTAGGAGGATTATGTGATGATTAGGCCAGAGAGCCTAGATGGTAAAGGCCAATGAGCCTATTTTTGTATATGTAAATACTCATATCATTAATATAACGCATCACTTCATGTAAACTGACCACGATAAAATAGTATGGGGAGATAAGCTCCACTAGGTAGGGAAAGGGAGGGGCTAAGAGACTAGGAAAAAAGGCTAAGCTTGAGGGATTAACTCTAAGGGAATATTATATTCCTATTCCTAAATACTATGGTAAGGATAATTATTTTGTCCTAAGTCTCATGAAAGAGTGAATGAATCACAAGTGGAGAGAAATGATCTCTAGGAGAGCCATGTGTCAATCATGGCACATGCAAATATATCTGGGGGAAAATAGTTTGTTTTTCCATGTTTCCCATTCACCAACACATTTTTCTTACCCGTTCACTAGGGAATTCACACAGGTAGCGATTAAATCCATCAGTCAAACCTCTTCATGCCTCACACACACTTCAGTAGTGATCCCGTACATTTCTTGTGAAGCACAATGAACCTATACTTTTCCTGAGCCCATATCATGACTTAGTCGTTTATTGTCATTGCTAAGACAATTCCTTGACTGAGCATGGATTTATGCCATCATTTGTTTCATACTCGTTTTTTGTTGCTTCTTTTACCTAAGCATGTTTCTGGTTGACTAGAGATATGTATTGAAGAGGTGGGTTGTTAGGACCATGGATTAAAGAAGAGGTTTGTCAGGCCTGTGAGCAACTCTCTCTAGGTGAGAGAGTTTGTTGGGAAAGTGATTACCTGAGGGAGCCAAAATGCAACTATAATGATATGAGAATTCCTATCCAGCCTATTGTTGAATCCACGGAAGGGAAATGGGGTAGTCGAAGGAATGTTGAGAAGAGAAGGGGCGCACTTCCTCGAGTGGGACATGCATGCGAGGAATGAGAGCCTCTAGGATGTTAGTGTGAGTTGGCTCCTGGAATGAAATCCTTCCTGTCTATTGTGCAACTTCCTATTGTCTTAGCCTATCCTAGGAATCCCTTTACCCAGGTGGATTTTAGTCCCACCTCAGGGGTGACCCACTGTTGAGAGTGATGAGCAACGTGGTCTAAGGCTAGGAGGTTCGTGGAAGGTCTGCATGCAGTTGGTTCTCTTCTATAAAAAGATAAGTATCATTTGTGTGTTCAATTGCATGTTGTGTATTTGTACATGATTTTATAATTATGAGTATTTCCTATGTATGATGTATGTATAGGATTACTATTATTTCCGCATAAATCTATGTTTTAGCATAATGTATTTGTCTATTTTAAGTTTATATATATGAATTTCCACAAGTGTTTATGGAGTAGAATGGCCCAGCCTGGGTGGTTGCAGATGTTACAATTTAGTATCAGAGCTCTATTTTTCAACACTGAGCTTGGATGGGTCGTGTAACTGGAAATTGAAGAAAAAATTTCAGAGTGAATTGTTGTCAAAATGGACAAAATTCGAGTTTCAGCGTGTCCATGAGTACCAAGAGAACACCTTAAATATGTTGGAAATCTCACTAGTTTTAGTGGTATGAGAAATCTAGTAGAGGAAAGAAACCACAACAACCGTGGTTTTAGGCCACAAAGTTTAGATTTGGGTCGTTAGATTTGTTCAGGAGAAGGAACATTCTTCATAGCCATTAGATCTAGGAAAGGAGCATGGAGGTCAACCTCCAGTCCTTCGGAGTTCATTGCTTCAGAAATTTTTAAATCCTTGATAGAAAGGAGGAAAAATCCCCGAAGCTCCAAAGTCCCGGAGTGAATCTACACCATAGATCATTTTGGAGAAGGAATATTGTTGGACCCCCCAATTAGTTTCGCAGTTCGACGTTCGGGGAAATCTGGTTGTGGTTGCACCGAGTGGATTTTTCTCCGAAGTATCGAAGTCTAGAACCAATCTGAACCATCCATTATCGGGGACACGTGTCCGCGGATTAGAAAGTGTTTGAAATTTTGATGGTCAACAGTTCTGGGGTTGTATGGTGATCAACACCAAAAAAAATTGAAGCCCGAAGCCTCGAAGTTCCTTAGTCTCAGAACTCCATAGAAACATAGTTCGGAGAGTTAGCCACTTCAACGTTTGGAAGTAATGTGGAGTTGTGTTGAAGAAATATTTGAAGTCACGAAGTTTCAGAGCCCCAGAGTGATGCAACATGATGATGTCACCTAGAGTGACGTGGATCTTGTTAGTCACCATTAAAATTTTATGTGAAATCAATTTTTCAGGATCTAGCGGGACGCTAAACCGGTTTGGAAGCCCGATAAACTAGGGAAGGGGCTAAATATGGCAGGGAGAGCCTAAATCTCGCAAGAGTGATAATCTGATGGGTCCTGATGCATTGCAGATCATGAACTCTCAAGATCGATGGTCGAGGATGATTTCGTGGGGAGAAACTATGTGGAGGTTAATTTTGGAAAGATGGCTGAAATTTAAATCATGGTTTTCATTTGGGGATACGTGGCACCACTAGGTGCATTTCATGTTGAAAAGTGGGTTTCCCCAAACCACTTCCTCATGCCCCTGAAATTTGGAAAAGTATAAAAGGCATTTGTTGTTTATTTTATTATTATTTTGAACATTGGACCATTTGAAACTTGGTGCGACCACCCTCGTTCAACTGCAGCTCAACAATACATCAATTGTACGCCATTTTCGTTCGTTTCCAGGTATTTTTCATCACAACCATGGATCCTATCATGACCTCAGTAACAGAACAGGATCTTGTGGTGAATGAATAATCCCTGATTGACCGAGATTCAGACATTTTTTATACCGAAATCGCCATTTTTCCCATCTTTGTGTCCAGAAGAAACCTATCCGATAAAGTAGGAAGGTGTATAACATTCCTTGAAGCAGTCCAAGCCACCATAGTCCCTTAAACTATCAAAATTATTTTCCCTTTTCCCGAATTTATAGGTTGGTGCGCCGAACATTATTCACATGAATAAAGAGTCATCATAAATAAACAAGGGTCCGAGGTCATGTATAGGGTAGAGAGTCTGTCAATTCAATATTCCCTAGGTATACTAGAGTCTTTTTTTGCAAATTTTGAACCTTTCAATGAAGAAAATCTAATTAGGGTATACAAAGAATGTCCATCAGAGGTCCGATATCCGTTTTTGTAGACAATTGTCAAACCAAAACATTTTTCAGAGAGTCTGTATTTGCCAATGAATGTGAGTATAATGTTTATTGAAGTTCAATGGGTATGTTCCCTTTTGAGTCAAGTTTTAGGTCTAGAGAATGACAAACATGTAGTCGAAGTCATGCTTGATTTCCTTTTAACCTTTTTTAAGTTAGATTCTGGCTTGTCAGTCTGCATCAGTTTTGATCAATTCATAGTTGATAATATTTATAAACAACTAGTGAATTTTCTCTCTCTAAGGAATTTTATATAATACACCTATTTGTTGAAGATTTTCCTAGAAACCAATAAGAGATAATTTCCTGAAGAAACATTTGTATCAACTAAATGTAAAGGATTACACTGATTATCATCATAAACAAATTCATGTCCAAATTTTACAGTTTGATTTTTAACACCAGCCTACCCAGAGGTTTGGATGACATGAGGATCTATCTATAGACAAATATAGAGAAAAGAGTGGGGGATTGGGTACTATTCATGCACTCAACAATAATCTGTGTTTATGTTTGTCATGAATCCCCCTATTTATTGCCTATTTTTATGACCCTCAGAATCTCTTCCCTTGAATTCATCAGGTAGAGAATTATATCTGAGACAGATCATTTCCTAAAGTTGTGCAAAGCCTCCAACCTCAATTTCCCTTTTATCATTGGCCCCTTCTATTGGTAAATATGTAACAGACAACGAATGGCATGAAGAATGTACAGAGGATTATTAGCATATTTATAGGCAGTGTATACTTGTCATTGATGGCAAGTACAGTTGTGGTTGTGGTGATGGCTTGAGTACAACAGCAATGAAGAGCAGCGCAACAATAATCGAGAGGAGAAGAGTCAGTGACCGTTGGATCCCATTCAAATTTCCTGAAAGAACGAGGGTCGTCAGATCTGAATGAAGACAAGACCAGCGCACTGAAGAGGAGGATAGAGCTCAGCCGTTAGATCCAAGCGCAAGACCCGACCATCGTCGGATCAAGGATAATCTGCACGCTCTTTAAAGTACAAGGAAAAGTGGGAGTAATCACGATTTGCAAAATCACGACCTAATCTGAGCCGTCAAGATCTAGGTTGATCTGAACCATTGATCAAACTCCACATTGGAGTTTCGTGAATTGCGATTTCAAAAGGAAAAGAAACAAATGCATCAAGAACCCCGATTTCGAGATATGCGATATCGCAATTCAATCGCAGCCATTGAATCGAGAATGAGATCTGGACCGTTGATTCTTTGCATGGAGTATCGGGGATCGGGACTTTGAAATGACAAAATCACTTGACCTCAAGAACCCCGATTTCGCGATATGCGATATCGTGATTCAATCACAGCCATTGAACAAATAAGTGATCTGGAACGTTGATTTAACTCCTTATTGGAGTTTCGTGAATTGAGACTTTGAAGTGACAAAAACACTTGACAACAAGAACCTCGAAATCGCGATATGCGATTTCGCGATTTAATCGCAGCCACTGAATAGAGATCAGATCTGGACCATTGATTTAACTTCTTATCAGAGTTTCGGGGATCTCGAATTCAAGAGGCAAAGAACACAATGCAACAATTCGCGATATGCGAAATCGCGATTGAATCTGAACCGTCAGACCAAGAAATGATCTGGACTGTCGATCTGACTTCTTCACGGAGTTTCGGGGATCGGGATTTGTAAGTGACAAAAACTATGAACGCCAAGAATGTCGATATCGCGATGTGTGAAATCTCAATTGGATTTGAACCATTCGATCAAGTATTGATCGGAGGGTTACTGTTCTCTCTCACAGATTAACTCCTGAGTTTGGAATCTGTTAGCAAAACGGACTCATGATTGCAAATCAGTTAGCGTTTCAGTTGGCATTTCAGGTGCTTAGACAACTGTCATCTTTTTGCCTAAGGAGTTGGGAAGTTGAACCGTCATGTTAGAGTGTATAAAAGAAGATGAAACAGACGATGTCGGGTTGCTTGTTCTGCAAGTGAAAAAATATGAAACTGTAAGAACAGAGAAGAAGAGGATGCGCAGGAGGAGATTGAGCATATGTGCAATGAAAGAGTAAAAGCGGAGGAGAATGGCAGAAAGAGCAGAAGCATAACAGAATGAAAGAAAGAGCAAAAGTAGAGCAGAACGAGAGAACGAATTGATGCAGAGTATACCTACTGAACAGACAGAGGAAGAGAAGAGCAGTAGAACAGTGTGCAGAAGACCAGATTTACAGAACAAAGAAAGATTGGTAAGAACAGACTTATCTGTAAAGTTCAATGTTTATTTGACCATTTATATTTTAGGGAGGTTGGGAGGTGCTCGGGAGGACTATTGTCCTCAGAGGTTCAAGTGGGAGCTTGAACACAGGAAGTTGTAGCTTCCATCTGGTTGCAGCCAGAGAAACCAGGGTGGTAGGGTGGTGCTAGGGAGAACAAGTGTTCTCTGTTATACAGGTTGGAGCCTATGTAACTGGAAGTTGGTGCTTCCATCCAGTTGGTGTTGGAACATTTAGGGAGTTGGTGCTTCCTTCTAGTGGGTGCTAGAGAAACCAGAGAGTTGGTGCTCTCAAACAAGTTACAGCTTGTAAAACAGAGGTAGCAACCTCACATTGAGTTGGTGCTCAATTGTAAATGATGTACAGAACTGAAAAAGACTGCCTATCATTTCGAAGAAGAAGAGGTTTTCTCTCTTTATGGGTTTCCTCATGAAAATCTATCTCTGTGTGTACTTTATGTGTGACTGATGGTATTTACTTTTACTGTCCATATGTTGTATATTGTTGATGATCACTTGAAGGAAGATTAATAATATTTAAAAGGTATAAAAATTGTTTAGGCTCATAAACAACTGATTCACCCCCCCATCTCAGTTGTTTTAGTATTTCCAACAATTGGTATCAGAGTGGGTTCCTTTTATTTAAAGGTAGATATGTAAGCTTAAACATGACAATTCATGAAGGGACTTCAGCCTCTAAGCCCCCTCTGTTTGATGGAACAAATTTTTCCTTCTGGAAGATTAGAATGAGAACATATTTAATGGCCTTGGGTGCTGATGTTTGGGATGTAGTAGAGA
>ML799443.1:197399-251536 GCA_009831015.1 Picea engelmannii | reverse complement strand
TGTGATTGTTGTTCTTTATGCTATCTGCTTTATGTTTATAACTCTGGATTTCACAGCAAAGACTTACTGCCACTAAGATTAATGATTCAAAGTTAAAAAAGAGAAATGGTTAATAACTTACACTAACTGATTCACCCCCCCCCCTCTCAGTTAGTTCATACCTGTAACAATTTTGATGCTCAAGATCAATGATTTCAAATTAAGAGAACGCAAGACTTATGGAATGCTCACACCACATAAGTAATTAACAAAGACAATGAGGAAGAAGTCAAAGATAGTCCCCCATCCATGGACCATGGACATCGCAAGATCAACAATCCTTAATGTGATGAAGATACTACACTTTGAAATAAATTAGGAGGTTAATGTGTGCGTTAAACTCCTCCTTTCGTGCTTCCATGGTGGGTACCTGTGGTTGGATAGGGGCATCATTATAGATCCGACGTTGATCCACTGGATCACTGGATTGAGCATGCAAGGACCAGACCCTCAATATTTTTAACCAGGGAAGGCTGCAGATAACGCCCTGGTGCAACAAATAAAGGACACCTATGGCAATGTGGAGAAAGGGAAGCAAGGCTACAAGGTAGCCTCCATAAAAAATGGTGCAGTGTGCCTATCTTGTCAGCTGATAACAAGTAAGCTCGTCAGGAAGAATAGACCAACGCAGGTCACAGGGTTCATCATCGACCTCGTAGGAAAATGCATCAAAGGGATGCAGATGAATTAGGTGAGATACCTCGTCAACCAGTTGGAGAAAGATTTCCATGAAGCACAAGACTATGGATACAAGTTTCACTTCAACTGGTTGTTGATTCTCATTGCCTTTGTCACTTGGGAGATGCCGGAAGGAGCACCATTCCCTGAAGTTGAGTCGTTTGAACCACTGACCGCGAGGTTCACGACCTTGTGGTACTCGAGCGATATGGTGAAGTAGTGGAAGTCAAACGTTGTCTTCCACACTTACTATATACAGCTCATGTGAGCCATTGAGTCATTCCCCTGAATGAATCTAAATACACTCCATCAGTTCAGGCTAATAGAGAAGTTCCATGCAAACATGCTTTTCATTTACATCACTACACGTAGGGATGAAACCAAGGAAGAGTTATAGTCGTACTACAAATTAACTGATGAAGACATGGAGGAGATAATTAAGGACTGGTCGACTGAATTCATTGTACCAGTCAAGCAGACAAAGCTCTCCAACCCCAATATCATTGAAAGTCCTATGGTCACCCCAGAAGAATATGATGGACCCAGCAACAACAAGAATCAAAAGAAGGAAAAGGTGCAGGAAATAAACAACGCATCGGAGGAAACTTCGTCGGAGTCCCTTGAAGGAGGAGAAGATGATGAAGTAGACCAAAAATAGGATGAAGGGGAAGAAGATATGCAGGAACAGGGCAAAGTGACACCGCCTAAATATCCCCTTATAGAGACCGAGACATCAAACAAAATAAATGTTTCTCCAAAGAAATCCTTAGCGCGGAAGAAGTCACGAGTCAATAAACCTCGATTATAGACTTTACTTACGGTGGATGATATCAACCTCATCATCTCAGCTATATTAGATACTTCATAGGACATTTTGCAGTGAAACAAAGGAAAACATGAGACAATGTATTACAGGATAGAGGCGGAGCTCAAAGGGGTACAACAGACTCTCTATTCGAGCCGTGTAGTGTATATTGCATCATTATCATTAGGGGGTATAGAAGTGGGAGATGAACATGCCCAACTACACAGATTAGCAGATATGACAGAGGGTCTCCTTCATCGAGTGCAGGAGGAAAAAGAACAGGCCATAGAGGCCTTGAATAAAGAAAAGGAGGAATCCCTAGAGCAAAGTCGGGTTTCAAAGAAAGAGAAAAATGACCTCTGAGCGAAGTTTGAAGAGGAAAAAGAGAAGATCCAGAGAGAGAAAGGTCAGTTGCTCATGGAACATATTGGAGTTAGAGAAGTAGTCACTTGATCACTTCACTCCATGCTAGGATTGGCACAAATGGAAGAAGAGACAGTTGAGAGCAAGGTGGGGAAGCTCGTTGAAGCCATTCAACAACTCCAAGCAAGAGTAGCAGAACTAGAATTGAAAGCAGTGACGAGCACTCCACAGAAAGTGCGATATTAGAGGGAAGAAACTGTGCAGAGTGCAATCGAAAGAATCAAGGCATTGGCATTAAAATGCAAGAAACTCAGTAACTGAAGTGCGTAGACCTATGAGTGCCTTGCAGAGGAACCATAACTAAAAACATTATAAGCACAACTTTAGGAGGCAAAGAAACAAGCATCGACAGTGAAAGCGTAGATGAAACTGCTTTTAGTGGTTGAAAAGATGAAAAGGGCATAGGAACAACGCGCAGTTCAACAACAGGTCCATGCCATCCAGAGTAGAGTCATGGAAGTGACCCAAAGAATCTAGCTAGTACAGGACGAAGCCTGCACACTTTTTGAAGAGATCGAGGGATAAGGTGCAGAGCTGGAACGAGTGGTCACCACAGCGGAGAAATGCTTGGAAGAAATTGTCACCAAGACAGTCATTCAAGAATTATCCGAGCAGGAAGCTCTAGCAAAACAACAAGTCGAGGGAGCTCGAGCCAAGCTCGAGGCCTTTGAAGAAGAATTTCCCATATCAAAGTGACTTGGGATGAGTGATAGGTGAGTGTTGGGGAACTGTTGGCCCTCGACCAATTTTTGGAGAACCTTGGTCATGTTTGACCACTTTTGAGACTTCGACAGGATCGTCAAAGACGGAGCGCCCAGGGGAAGTGGAGATCACGGGATATCACCCCCTTTTACGGGATTTTTAGGTTTAGAGTTTATGTAATGGGTATGGGATGTCGAGCCATGGGTCTTACCCATGTTTAGGCCCCTTTTGTAATGTATAAATAAGTATCTAGGTGATGTAAGAAGTAGTTACTAGTCATCAATCGACTTAGTGCATGGCTAGTTGGCTTTGTACACGAACGTGTTAAGGCTTGTAGATCTAGGTGCAAGTGTTTTGTAAGTGCTTTGTGCACAAACTATGTAGAGGCTTTGTGCTTGGATCTGACTTGGGGAAGGAGGATCTGGCGAGGTACCCGCAGATCTATTTTCCTATGCAGAATTGACTTTGTGGCTCTGTGCATGTAAGAAGATTGTAAGAACCTAATAAAGAAGAAAAAGAAGAGTTGGTGGACATAGCCCCACACTGGGGTGAACCACGTATATCCTGTGTTATGGTTGCTTTATGTGATGTGGTTGATATGTTATTGATGTGATCTATGCTTAGTGTTGTAATCTGTATGTATGTTAGATGCATCAGATGTAGTAGCTTAGTGCCTTATATGTGAATGAATACTAGATCTACTTTGATGCTATGTGTTGAATGGTTAGATATATTTAGATCTTGATGAATACTATGATGTTCTGTAATTAGGGTTTTTACCTACAATGTGAATAAGGGTTAAATACTAATACATATTATCAGCTAAGTTCTTTGTTATGGTGTTGTAATCACATATCTTTGTCCCAGCTAGGTTGTAGAAACTTGATTCCTACAACCCCCTGCCTCTACCTCGAGTGAGATTTCATCTTCTTTCTAGGTGTTGCCGAAAGGGTCAGTAGTTAGGGTTTTTTTGGTGCGTTGTTGAAGTGTTGAACCTTGGGTTTGCCCCTATGCCAACATGAACCATCCTTATGGATTCATACCCCTGGCTCGAGGGTGACATTGCTATTGAGATTTGGAGCAATGGTGTCTACGATTGTTTGGAACATCCTTGGTCTGCAGCCAGTTGGTGTCATCTTTCATAAAGATAAGTTCTCTTTGTTGTGATATTATTTTCTTTCTATGAATTTATTTCTCTGTGTATTTAATTATCGTTCAATTGAATCCTTAGAATATGCATGCTTGTTGGTTATTATTGTGCATGCCATTAAATCTTGTATTTTATGCATCCTCATATTTTTAAAAAGGTATCGGTAACAAAACGAAGTCCAAGGATGGGCTTGAAGGTAGCGTCCCCTGACCTGTGGATGGTTGGAGATGTTACATATTGGTATCAGAGCTTCTGGTTGAAACACCGGGATGGTATGGGCCGAGTCTATTGGTGGGAGCCTCGTGGTCAAGATCGAACTCTGACCGCGAAGTTGAAAAGATCAGGAGCAATGGTGTTGCAGAATCTATGCAGGAGTTGGATCGTTAGAGACCATTGTAAGGATTTCAAGGGATCATGATCGTCCCCTTCGAATTCGGGAGTGATCGCCATGGTAAGATCATAAGAGATCCAGGATCGTTGGATCAGAGGATAGGGAACATGGGTCGTCCGATGAAAATTAAGCAAGGTTTTAGGTCACCATTGTTCGATTCCATTGGAGAGTGAGATCAACAGATAGGAGGAATTGCGGGGAACCAAGTTGCATGGGAGTTAATTTCCCAAGGTGGTGCTGCAATCCAAGCCACGATTTTGCCAAGCGATTAAGTGTTAGCATCAGGAGAACTCCAGGGAGAAAAGAGGGTTACTCCAAACCGCCAATACATGCCCCCACAATTTAAAAGGAATGAAGTGATGTGACATGTTGGTACTCAAGTGACGAACCTCCAAAGAGTCGAAGTAACTGGGGATCATTGATCTGTAGGAGGACACACGTCAACTGATTGTGTGCTCCAGGTGAAAGCACTCTAGGAAAGAGAGAGAGAGGACAAGTTTTTAAGTTTGAGATGTATGAAACCCGAAGACCTAAAAGGATCTCAACCATCGATCTGCCGAGAGCCACGTGTCACCAGATCCAAGGCTTTGGATAAAACCAGTGGGGCCAGATAAGTTTTGAAATCTGAGATTTCTGAAGTCCAGAGTCCCAAAGAAATCATAGCCTTTGATCCACAGGAGACACGCGTCAGTAGATCGCGAGCTTCGGATAGAAACATTTAAAAAAAAAAAAAGTTGAGGTTTGATTTTTCCAAAGTCCAGAGTCCCGAAGTAAACCTCAGTCGTCAGATTTAGGAGGACGCGTGGAGCAGATCCGTGGACTCCGGATGAAGGCCCAAAGTGAATCTTAGTCATCTGATCTGGGAGGACACATGGCGATAGATTGGTCAGTCTGAGAATTCAGAGTTTGTGAGAATTGTAAGTGTTCTAGTATGAAAAATCCCGAATTCCCAAAGCTCGAAGAGCCGAAGTGGTGGGGCATGATGACATCACCTGGAGGTGATGTGGACCCCATAATTCTGAAGTGATGTGGCTTGCAGACGTCACCTGGATGACATGGACTCATGGGATGTGTGCCACATGCCAGTAAGATTTGAGCATTTGGAATATTGAAAAGTTGATTAGAATGTGACATGTGTCACCCGCTTGATTGGGCCATGTGTCTGCTTCCATCATTTCTCCACGTGGCGACGGGTCATGCAGTCTAGATATTGGGCACTCTAGAAGGGAAATATGTGACAGGTTGCAATGGGTCGAAAACTCCCGAAGGCCTGAAGGCTGGAGTACTTATCGACCGTTGATTCCAGAAGGCACACGTCAAAGGATCGTCGACATCGGGTGAAATCACTCTGGGAGAAGGTGCAGGAGGGAAGTTTGAAACTTCTGAAGCTCAAAGAGACAAAGTGATTCATAGTCACTGATCTGTGGGAGGACATGCGTCGACAGATCATGAACTCCAGGGTAAAATCATTCCAAAAGGAATCAAGAGGAAAAATTTGAGACTTCTAAAGGCCGAAGTCCCGAAGTGGACTAGAACTATTGATTTGAGGAGGATGAGTGACGCATGATTCCAAAATTTGGGTACAAAGTACTCCATAGGAAAGTGGAGGTTGAAATTTGAAACTTCTGAAGCCTGAAGTTCTGAAGTGGATCTCGATCGTTGATCATGAATGAGGATGAGGACCGTTTATCAGGTCCTGGTTGAAGGTTTCGAAGTTCCAAAGTCCCGAAGCTCTGGAAAAACACTTTTGAAGCTAAGCGCAGGGTCATGGCCATGGTTATATGTAGATTGAGAGATGAGGGAAGGGCTAATGGCCGAATTGGTTTTATTCAAGACAAAAAATTTCTAAGGAAGAATTTATCCATGATTTCTAATCGTGGTCACCTGGGAAGTGGTTTGAAGGAAATGCCTGCATAGGATGAGTTCTGTGTCAGCCAAGGATAACAAAACAATGTTATTTTCAGAGAATGGGGATATAATCTCCATGAACAAAAATAAATAAAAAAAGAGACCTGTAGCATGGTTTGGCAATTTTGTTTATCATATGCATAATTCTAACAAAATGGTCGCTTGGACATTTTGCAGAATTAAGGGGCTTAAGCACATCATCTCAAGATGCATATTGAGGAAATGGAAGAAGGAAAGGGAGCCTCCAATCATGATAAGGAGGCCAAAGGCCAGAATACTAGAGTTGGTAATGCGGAGATAGAGTCGAATGGACGCAAGGAAAAAGGAAAGCAAGAAACGTTAATAGAAATGGTAAGAAGCCTGAAGATGGAAGTGCATAGCTACAAAGAAGATAACGAGAGACTGATGAGAGAGAAAAGTCAGATAAATGCTCTAGTGTTGCAGAGCTTAAATCAATTGCAGAGGAAAAGGAAGAAGGGATCAAACTTGAGGAAAGAGGAAGAAGGAAGGTGCCATGAAAGAAGGGATGATCATGGAAGAGTTGGTTATTCTAGAAGTGACAACAGAGCTCATGGACACCACTCACCTCCTTACTCAGAAAATAAAATTTTATGCATTGGATGATCCCATAAGCAGTCCAGAGGTGTCTCCTGTCAGACACCAAAGAAGGAAACAAGATGTAGATAGTTTGCAAGGAGAGATGAGGAGGCTCAAGCCACCTTCCTTTGGGGGTGAAAGAGAAAGGAAATATGATTTCGAAGCATGGTTTCTTGGGCTCAGGAGATACTTTCAGTTGCATAACTATTTTTCCAAACTAGAAGCCAGGATTTCCACCTACCATTTACATGCAAAATCTACAATGTGTTGGGACCAACTGAAGCAAGTGGAACATGTTAATGAAAAGTAGGATCACTTGGAAACAGTTCAAGAATTACTTCCAGAAGGAGTACCTCTCAGAGCATTTCTATGACAAGAAAATGCAGGAGTTCTTTGAACTCAGGTTGGGAAGCATGACTATGGCATAGTACGAGAAGAAGTTCTTAGGATTGTTAAAATATGTCAAGTTCATTGGTGATATGAAAGTGAAAATAAGAGATTTATACATGGACTACCAGCCTTTTATAAGGAAAAGATCAAGTATGATGAACCCAATACCTTGAATGAGGCCATCAGGAAGGCTAAATACCTATATGAGCAAGGCTAGGGAAGAGAATCCCTATAGAAATCTTGGAAGGACAAGAATAATGTGAAGTCCGATCAGAGGATGAAAGGATTCAAAGCTCACTTAAATAGGAATGAGCCTAATAGAAATCATCAAGATCAGTATGCTAAGGGAGATTTAAAGAAAGAAGATTCCTTGGGAAAAAGAGGAAGACCACCAACCCAGTGTCGGGGATGCAAGGAAGATCACCTGTACAAGGATTTCCCACACAGAAAAGATTGAGTGAATATTGTGCACAACGTCCAAGAGGATACAACAGTCGGAGATATGGGGAGAATCTATGTAGCTTTAAATGATCGACAAGCATAGTACCAGTCCAATATGATCGAGGTGGAAGGTAAGATCATAAATCAACCTATTGTTATTTTTATTGAGTCAGGAGCAACTCATTACTACATTGATCCTAAGATAATGGATAGATTACATTTGGAGAAAAGTAAACTTGGAAAATAAATTTTGGTTCAGTTAACCACTGGAACCAAAAGAAGAATCCATGATATGGTCAAAAGTTGTTCCATAAGTCTTAATGGCATGAATACTAGCATTGATCTAAATATCATACATTGGGGTCTTATGATGTTCTGATTGGGATGGATTTGTTGGACAAGCATCATGTTGTCCTAGATTGTCATAACAAGACATTTACATGTCTTGATGGAAATGGAAAATAGAGCACTGTGAAAGGAGTTCCAAGACCCATCTCTATAAGGGAGATTTTATCCTTATAGCTGAAAAGATGTTTTAGAAAAGGATATCAATTATATGCAGCTCATGTGGAACAACTAGATAATACAAAGGGGGAAATCCTCGAATATTTCTCGGTACTACAGGAATTTGAAGATGTATTCCAAGAAATACCCAGATTGCCACCAAGAAGGGAGATATATTTCTCAATTGATTTAGTGCCAGGAGTTGCCCCGGTGTCAAAAACACCTTACAGAATGAGCACAACAGAGTTAAAAGAATTACAAATGTAGTTGGAGGAATTGTTGAAGAAAGGGTACATATGTCCAAGTGTTTCACCTTGGGGAGCACCAGTACGTTTTGTCAAAAAGAAGGATGGAACCTTGAGTTTGTGTATTGACTTACGATAGCTGAACAAGTACACTATAAAGAACAAGTATCCTCTACCCTGAATTGAGGACCTCTTTGATCAGCTAAGAGGAGTAAAGGTATTTTCAAAGATTGACCTGTGGGTAGGATACCATCAAGTAAGAATCAAGGAAGAAGACATTCATAAGACAACCTTTAGGACCAGGTATGGCCATTATGAATTTGTAGTGGTGCCATTTGGATTGACCAATGCACCAATTGTCTTCATGTGCTTAATGAATGACATATTAAAAAATTATTTGGATAAGTTTGTCATAGTATTCCTAAATGACATACTTATCTATTCTAAGTCTAAAGAAGAGCATGAGCATCACTTAAGACTAGTATTGCAAGTACTGAGAGAACATCAATTGTATGCCAAGTTGAGTAAGTGTTCTTTATATCAAAAGAAGATCCATTACTTGGGACACATTATTTTAGAGCAGGGCATAGAAGTGTATCCAGAGAAGATCGAAGCCATTAGAGGGTGGCCAACACCCAGAAATGTGTCATATGTCATATATTTTATGGGATTAGATGGATACTACAGAAGGTTCATAGTAGGGTTCTCTAAGATTTCTCATCCCATCAATTCTTTGCAAAAGAAGGGAACTAAATTTGAATGGACACTCAAGTGTGAAAATAATTTTAATCTGTTGAAGGAATTACTTGCTAGTCCACCTGTGCTAAAGATTGTTGACCCAAATGAAAGTTTGGTGGTATGTACAGACGCATGTAAGGAAGGACTTGGGGGAGTCCTCATGCAAAATGGACATGTCATTGTTTATGACTCTAGAAAGCTTAAGGAACATGAGAGGAACTATGCCACGCATGAATTGGAACTTGCTGCCATTGTTCATGCCTTGAGGATGTAAAGGCATTATCTCACGGGAAAGAAATTCGAATTAAGGACAAACCACATTGGTCTGAAGTATCTTTTTGAACAGCCGACCTTGAAGGCTAGGAAAACAAGATGGCTAAATTTTTTAATGGAGTATGACTTCAATATCAAGAATATCAAGGGGAAGGAGAATAAAGTTTCTGATGCACTTAGTAGGAGAGTGCATCTCATGCATGCTACTGCTGTCAATATGCATTAGTCAGAATTCAAGAGTAGAATTTTAGATGGTCTTGTTACAGACCATCATTACCTACAGGTAAAGGAAATATTACAACAAGGAGATGTACAATAGAGAATAAAGGAGTATGAGATAAAGGAATACAGATTACTCATGCATAAAAATAGAATCTATGTTCCTAGTTTTGGAGAGCTGAGGAATTTGGTACTGAAGGAAATGCATGATGTTCCTTATGTTGGACATCCTGGTTACCAGAAAACAATTACAGCAATAAAAAGCCAATTCTTTTGGCTAGGAATGAAAAAGGATGTTGTTGATTACATCGCTCGATGTATGGAATGCCAGAAGGTGAAGGCTGAGCATAGGCACCTAGCGGGTTTGGTGTAGCCATTGCCAATTCCAGAGAAGAAATGGGAAGTGATCACCATGATTTCATCATAGGATTACCCAGAATGAATAAGAAACATGATTCAATCATGGTGGTGGTTGACAAATTAATAAAGGATGCTCATTTTGTACCTGTGAAGAAAATGCATACAGCGGCTAACATTGCAGAAATTTTCATGAAGGAAATTGCTAGGTTGCATGGGATACCTAGGAAAATTGTCTCAGACAAAGATACAAAGTTTACCTCCAATTTTTGGAGGGGATTTTTTAAAGGATTTGGAACAAATCTAAATTTTAGCACTGCATATCATCCCCAGATAGATGGGAAAATAGAGAGGGTCAATCGAATAATTGAAGACATGCTGAGAATGTATGTGATGGATAAGCAATCTAAGTGGGAAGATTACTTACACTTGGTTGAGTTTGCATATAATAATGGGTATCAAGATTCATTGAGAATTATCCCATTTGAAGCCTTGTATGGTAGGAAATGCAATACTCCAATAAGTTGGGACAACCCAGTAGATAGAGTGGTACTTGGGTTGGAGTTGCTCAAGGACATGCAAAACTAGGTGGTTAAGATCAAGTAGAATTTAAAGGTAGCTCAGGATAGACAAAAAGTTTATGCAGACAAGAGCAAGATAGCTAGAGAGTTTAAAGTAGGGGAGCATGTACTTTTGAAAGTGAAGCCCAAGAAAATTTCTTTGAATTTGGGTAGTTGTACAAAGATAGCAACCAGATTATGTGGTCCATTTGAAATATTAGACAAAATAGGGTCAGTTGCATACATGCTTGCATTGCCTACTTCTATGAATGTGCATAATGTATTTCATGTCTCTTTACTAAAGAAATATGTACATGATCCTAACCATGTTATTGATTGGCATTTGATTCAGGTAGGGATAGAGGGAGATTTTCAGGTTCAGCCAGTGCAGGTATTAGACAAAAAATTCAAAATGCTTCAGATCTGAGTTATAGAGATGTAAAATTTCAGTGGACCTAATACAGTCCTGAAGATGTTACCTGGGACCATGAAGATGCCATGCGGGAAGAGTACTCACAGTGTTTTTAACAAATTTGATATTTTGATCTCTATTTTTGTAAATGCACTGAGGACAGTGCCAAAATAAGGGGGAGGGGATGTAACAACCCAAGTTTCAAACCCTCACTTTAAATAATGTATTGTTACAATTTTGAGAGGCTAGAGTGTCCAAACAATTATTAAGAGGTCAGTGTGCCCAAGATATGTAATGTTTTTATCATTATTAATAATAAATACATGATTGGCTGCTAAATGGACAAGGACTAGATTGATAGGGGGCTATGATTCCACAAGAGAAGGGGCTTGAGAGGCTAAGTGTTTATTCCTATTCTAATTACCCTTTTGTCTAAGGGAGGGGATCAATTACGTGAGCTTCTTGGGGAAGGCCAGGAGGTTCTTGATTTCTCCCACGAAGTTACTTAAACCCACCTCTAGTCTGATGGGGGGGTTCGACCAATGACTTGTTTTTTTATTCCCTGTACACTCACTCATTTTTCCCTCACCCAATCCCATGAATACACTCCCATTCCCCCACTTACCCATCCATTGATCCATCCTCATCTGCGTCTTGGCTTGGGAAAGGGAACCGAGATGCTGAAGAATTAGCCATGGGATAGCTGGTTGTATTGGTCGCTAGTGTGATCCAGCCATGACCTGGGGCCTGCATGTCTAAAATGCATTGGCATGTGCCCTGTTTTGCACACAAATACGAGTCCTGAGAGTTCCAGCATTGATATTCTAGATTAGCTGTGTTGGAGGCCTTGGCAGGAAGGAGAAGGACCGCCTGAGGGACTGCGTGGCAGAGAAGGGTGGAGGTCCATTCTCTCGAGTGGCATATGCTGGGTAGAAGAGAGTTGGGTACTTGGATTGTTGTGGGTGATGGGAAACCTGTGAGAGCTTGAGAGCTTGAGAGATAACTAGTTTGGGAACCCAAGTAAAACTCTGGAACCATCCTTGTGGATTCATATCCTTGGCTCGGGGGTGACGCTACTATTGATATTTGGAGCAGTGGTGTCTACGGTTGGGTTGAATGTCCTTGGTCTACATCCATTTGGTGTCATATTTCATAAAGATAATTTCTCTCTGTTTTGATATTATTATTTGTGTATGAATGTATTCCGTTATGTATTTAATTATCATTTAATTGAATCTTTAGAATATGCATGCTTGTTGGTTATTGCTATGCATGTCGTTAAATATTGTTTTTTATGCATCCTCATATTTTTAAAAAGGTGTCAGTAACAAAAGGAAGTCCAAGGGTGGGCTTGAAGGTAGCATCCCCCAACCTGTGGGTGGTTGGGGATGTTACACCTACCAAAGAATATCAAAACAATACACCTTATTCAAGTCAACCTAAAAAGGACTTTGTTGCAATGGATGTTATGGAGAAAGGAAAGAAGAAGGAAGAACCTCCAAAGAAAGTGCCTGAACCAAGAAAGGAGATAGTCATCAAAGAGGTAGAAAAAACCTCATCTTCCTTTAACTTTGAAAGTGATATGGCCAAAATTAAAATTTTTGTTCCATTCAATGAGATGATAAATAATAGTGAATATAGAAATCAGATCATTAAGATGCTTAAGATGGAAGAAACGTATGATACTTTAAATATACAATATGATCATCCTGTCGTCTTGTTTGTCCCACGTGTAGAGGAGAGTAGTGATGCTGATGAGGACCCTCCTTTCTATGGCAGTCTGAACATTCATGATATGACTCTTTTCAATACTATGTTAGATTCAAGAGCAGCCCATAATCTGATGCCCAAGGTGGTCATGGACCAATTGGGTTTGGACGTTATAATACCTTGCAAAAACCTTTACTCCTTTGATTCAAGGAAGGTGAAATTCTTGGGCCTAATCAAATATCTAGTGGTATCTTTGTCTCAAATTCCAACAAAAAATATTGTCATGGATGTGGTAGTTGCTAATATACCTCCTAAGTTTGGCATGTTGTTATCTAGGTCATGGGATGCAAAGTTGAAAGGATCCTTGTTTTTGGCCAGGATAGGAGGTTGTACAGGGAGGTTTTTCTCAAGTACATGGTCAGTAACAAAGCCCAACCAAAAATCCATCCCATTTACTCCATGGAGAATGATATTGGTTCTTCTATTTTCTTTAATGATTCCATGTTAAGAACCAAAAACTGAATACAAAAGCACCACAATAGATATACAAGAACAATATGCAAAATCCATTTTATTACCATCAAGCTCTTGAGGTAGGGCAACACCGTACAATGGATCCTATTATGGAAGGGATCCTCTCCTGTTCACTTGCCTCTTCGAGGGGGCATCCTCCTATTGAGCTACCACTCCAAATACAATATTTCTCTTCATGTCTCATTACATTGCTTGAACCCTTTGATATAGTGCTGCCATCACGTAAGAACATTCTAGAGGAGGAATCTTCTAGAAGTAGAACCTTCTAAGAAGTCCTCTTACATTTATTATTTCTAATTACCCATTTATTATATCTAACTACCATAGTGGGCCTTATTTAATAATATAGTGGAAGTAGTCCACCTTACATTGAATGACCTCCACTATTATCACTATGGGCCCTCTGGGCCCCCCCACTACCTCTCTAGCTACCTTACATTCCATCCCCCTTATAAAAGCGTTGTCCTCAACACTTGATGTACAACCATATACTAGGGTCCCATGGATAACTGTGGACCATAATGCTGAAGAAGACTGAAGAACCAAGGTCCCATGTAGAAAGGAAACCCACCATGCTGAAGTAGTCCAACCACCATTGTAAGCCCGGGTCCCATGTCCAAGTGCTCATGTGAACTCCCCGTGGAAGATTTTGGAACCCAATAACCAACTCCAAATGATGCTCCAAAGATTGACACCTATCATGTGGATCCAAATAAGAAGATCCATCCACATAGTGGAAAATGGTCATAGCAGAATCTGGAAGGAATAATACCACTATAGAATACGCAAACTGAACGCTGGTAACTAACTCCTGATGTGAGACATTGATGTTTTCTACAGAAGGTGTAGAGTCATTAAATAAAATATGGAAGTGGTTGTCATCCCAGAAATGACAACTATTCATATACCAATCATCACAATCATCCTCAAATTCATACGAAGCATATATTTCTTGATTATATTCATCCCTGATGTCTGCCATAAGAAATCTCTCATGCATGCTATCCAATGAACTACAAAAACTATTATTGAGGCCATCTGCAAGGTCATGAAATTTGTCATGCAATCTGTCACACAATGTGTCATACAATTGAGATTTGAATGCTTCAAGAATTTATTTGAGGTTTTGAGAAGAAATAGCCATCTGAGCACCCTATGAACCCTTTGGTCCCGCAGCCGTCATGAAAAAACCCCAAAAAATAGAATAATAAGTTACAACAAAAAATCGTGGGTTTTTCTGAAAAAACCCTAAAAAACTGTTGAATTTAAAATGCTCATAACTTCACTTCCCGGACTCCGTTTCGGCTGGTTTTTTTTTTGAAATTGGATGAAATTGTGAGAAGAACTCAGATATTTAATCTGTTTGAGAAAATTAGGCCTCCAGCTGCTACATAAATAAAAACAAATCGCACCGCCGTCCGCAGAAAAATCCCTGAAAATTTGCAGATTTTAAAACTTCAATATCTTGACCTTCCGGACTCCGTTTCAGACGATTTTGTTTTTCAAATTGGGTTTTTTTATAAGAGGAACTCATATCTACAACATTTTTCTACAAATTTTTCACAAAAATATACTAAAAAGTTTTGGAATGTCGCGACCCTCTTTTTTCTTCTCCGAAAAAAAATCTACAAAAATAAAAAATATTTGCCCACAATGTGTACCAAGGAAAGTGCTCTGATACCACTTGTTAAGAACCCAATACTGAATTAAAAAGCACCACAATATATATACAAGAAAAATATGCAAAATCTTCTTTATTACCATCAAACCCTTAGGGTAGGGCAACACCATACAATGGATCCTATTATGGAAGGGATCCTCTCCTGTTCACTTGCCTCTTCGAGGGGGCATCCTCCTATTGAGCTACCAATCCAAACACAATACTTCTCTTCATGTCTCATTACATTGTTTGAACCCTTTTATATAGTTCTACCATCACCTAAGAACATTCTAGAGGAGGAATCTTCTAGAAGTAGAACCTTCTAAGAAGTCCTCTTACATTTATTATATCTAATTACCCATTTATTATATCTAACTACCATAGTGGGCCTTATTTAATAATATAGTGGACCTAGTCCACCTTACATTGAATGACCTCCACTATTATCACTATGGGCCCTCTGGGCCCCCCCACTACCTCTCTAGCTACCTTACATTCCAGTTTTGAAGAGAAGGTGCCAGAGATTGATATGACTGTCAAAGACAAATTTGATCAACAAACTGAGAAAATTTCGAAACAAAAAAATAATGCATAGAATGAGATGTGGAACATGAGCTTTGATGGAGTTTTCAGCAGATAAAGAGAAGGACCTGGTGTGTGGATTACCCCCCCAGATTGGCCCCAAAACTTTGTTCTTACAAGCTTTCTTTTGAGTGCACAAATAATATGGTTTAATATGAGGCATTAGTATTGGGATTGAAGACTTTGAAAGAGATGGGAGCTAGGATTATAGATGTACATGGAGATTTTAATTTGATCATAAATCAGGTGAAGGGAATATATCAATCAAAATCAAAATCAGACATTGCTTAGTGGTCCAATCAAAATCATTACAGACAATGCAACAACATTTGAGTCCAAAAATATGGAAATATTTTGCAGTGATTACAATACAACTCTTGTCCATTCCACAGCTTATTACCCTCAAGGTAATGGGTTGGCCAAGTCATCCAATAAGATTTTGACCAAAATTATCAAAAAATTGTTGCAAGATAACAAAAAGGCTTGGATCAAGAATATTTTCCATGCACTATGGGCTAACAAGATCACTACTAAAAGGTCTATTGCCACTTCACCCTTCCAGATTGTGTATGGCATAGAGGTGGTTTTTTCTACTTCATTAGGATTACCAGTGATGAGATTGCTATAGGAGCAAGATGTTAAACCAGATCCTACTCAAAGAAGGACACATGAACTAATAAATGTTCAACAAACAAGAGAGAAAGCTTTCAACAACTCTCAACTACACCAAGACAAGATTAAAAAGGATTTTGATAGGCATACTAAGGAAGATGATTTCAAAGTGGGGGATTTGGTGTTGAAATGGGATTCCAGAAATGAAGACAGAGGAAAGCATGGGAAATTTAACCATCCATGGTTGGGACCTTTCAAAATTGTGGCATACCATGGAAATAATGCCTATCTGCTAGAGGAACATAATGGAGATCTCGTTGGTGGGGGACCTGTGAATGGTAGGTTTCTAAAGAATTATCTCTCTTAAATAAATTTTCACCCCTTTCCATTTCATTGTATATAGCCATTTTTTTTTTAAGTTTAAGCAATTAAAATTAAATAAGTAGAAATTGAAGCCCAAAATGAAGGCCCTAAGTTATGCTGAGTATAATTTGAGTTGTGTGAAAGAAGTTTTGTGAATAAGATGTTGATCAAATTAGTTGTATGTGTGAAATAAAGACCAATGGGTGGGCACTTGGTCTACCGTTCTTTTCTACCTCGCCGGAATGATAACATTCATAGTTGGAGCCCATGTTAGTCACCATTAAAAAAATTATGTGAAATCGCGTTTTCAGGATCTACCGGGACGCTAAACCGGTATGAAAGACCAATAAACTAGGGAAGGGGCTAAATATGGCAGGGAGAGGCTAAATCTGGTAGGATCACTAAGTTTATGGGGCTCGATGCATCACATATCATGAACTCTCAAGATCAACGGTCGAGGATGATTTTGGGGGGAGAAACTGCGTGAAGGTTAATTTTGGAAAGCAAGATGAAATTTAAACCATGTTTTTCATTTGAGGATACATGGTGCCACCAGGTGCACTTCGGGGTGAAAATAGGGTTTCCCCAAACCACTTCCTCATGCCCCCGAAATTTGGAAAAGTATAAAAGGAAATTTTTTGTTTATTTTATTATTATTTCGAACACTGGATCGTTTGAAACTTGGTGGGACCACCCTCATTCAACTGCATCTCAAAAATACATCAATTGCATGCCATTTCAGCTCGTTTCCAGGTATTTTTCATCACAACAATGGATCATATCATAACCTCAGTAAAATAACATGATCATGTGGCGAATGAAGAAGCCCTAATTAACCGAGATTCAAACGTTTTTGATACGGAAATCACCATTTCTCCCATCTCTGTGTCCAAAAGAAACCTATCTGATCAAGTAGGAAGATGTATATCATTCCTTGAAGTAGTCCAGGCCACCATAGTCCCTTATGCTATCAAAATCTCTTTCCCTTTCCCTGAATTTATAGGTTGGTGCGCTGAACAATATTCACATGAAGAAAGAGTCGTCGTGAATAAACAAGGGTTTGAGGCCATGTGTAGGATAGAGAGTCTATCAATTTGAGATTCCCTCGATATACTAGAGTATTTTTCCGCAAATTTTGAACCTTTAAATGAAGACAATCTAATTAGGTTATACAGAGAATGTCCATCAGAAGTCCAAGATATGGTTTTGTAGACAATTGTCAAACCAGAACATTTTTCAGAGAGTCTGTCTTTGCCAATGAATGTGAGTATAATGGTTATTGAAGTTCAATGGGTATGTTCCCTTTTAATTCAAGTTTTAGGTCTAGACAATGACAAACAAGTACTCAAAGTCATGCTCAGTTTCCTTTTAATCTTTTTTAAGTCAGAGTGTGGTTTGTTAGTCCACATCAGTTTTGATCAAGTCATAACTGATAATATCCATAAATAGCTAGTGAATTTTTTCTCTCTAAGGCATTTCATATATTAAACCTATTTGCTTAATATTTTCTTGGAAACAAATAAGAGATAATTTCCTGAAGAAACAATTGTATCAACTAAATTTAAAAGGATTACATTGCTTATCTTCATAAATAAAGTCATGTACATAGCTTACAGTTTGTTTTTTAACACCAGCCTACCTAGAGTTTTGGATGACATGAGGAGATATCTACAGCCAAATCCAGAGAACAGAGTGGGGGATTGGTACTATTCATGAACTCAACAGTAATCTAGGTTTATGGTTGTCAAGAATCCCCCTATTTATTACCTATTTTTCTGAACCCCATAATATTTTCCCTTGAATTCATTAGGCATAGAATTATATTTGAGACGGAGCATTTCCTAAAGTTGCAGAAAGCCTCCAACCTCAAGTTCCCTTTTATCATTGTCCCCTTCATTGTCAAAACTAAATCATTCTTATATTAGATTCAAGCAAATCTCAAAGAGTTTGGTTTTGCATGGCTACAGGGAAGAAGATATGATCCAAACCAAATCATATCCAAGAGAATATTGATGAGAAAAAAAGCCCCTTATGAGCATGAACAAGTTGAGGGTTTTGATAAGATGGAAAATCTAGAAGTCTATGTTGATATGGAAGAAATCTTGCAACCAACTAAAATGTAGCAAGTGGAGGCAACCCTGCAACAAATTCAAGCACAATTAGCTTCTTAGAAACTAATAGTCAAAGTTCCTAAGATAAGTGTTTACAACAAGAGAAGCAGTTCAGAGGACATGGGCACCAGTGATCAGTAGACTTCTCATAAGAAGATAAAGATTTCACAGTCTCCACAGATAGTGGATTTAGATGAGGAAGAGCCCAAAGAACAAGTAAATCTAGATATGGTGGAAAGTGTCACTAGCCCTGTAGAGGTTGAAAACAAAAGAAAGCTCCAAAGTGAATGCATATCAAGAACCTTTAGCAACAAGAAACACATCTTTGATAAAACATCTAGGGAAACTTATCAATATAAAGAAGATTTGGCAAAACAATATGCTGAAAAAGGAAACATAGCTCTGGGTGAGATGAGGGATTTAGTCCCTGAAGTGGACAAGACTTCTCAGCATAAATATTCTTTGTTCACACGAAGGGATGTTGAGAATAGGACCTTTAAAATTGGATTTGCAGATGAAGACAAAGTCTCTATGATAAAGATAAGGTATGACAACATCAGTGCTCCAGAAAAGGTCAAATTCCATAAGAATACCAGTGATATGTTGTATTCTGATTACCTGAGTTTAAGATTGAAGAATTCAAAGATGTCATCTTATGAATGAAATTGGAAGGGAAGTTGAGACAAGAAAAAAAATCTAGTAGATCTTGGAAGAATAAGTTCAAGAGGCTAGAATCTGAAGGCTCCCAGGGGGTGAAATCCTCATTGGATAAAAAAGACAAATTAATTCAAAGCTTGAAGAAGAAACTGAAAATGTCTGCCATAGAGCATCCAAAAACAACATAATTGGTTTCTCTATAATAGGAAAATGAAACACTTTGTCAAGAGGCATTAGACTACAAGGATAGGGCATTGCATCTAGAACGAGAAAAGGTGAAGTGGTCACAAGAGTAGATAGAATTTCTAAACCAGACTCTAGTTGTGCCTCATGTTGCAGAAGTTGTTCCAAATAATAAAGGACTTGTCTAGGATATGTCACAAGCTAGACTGAAACAAGGATAAATAAAAGGGATAAAGGGAAGCATAGAGAAATTGAAACATGAGATGGAGGAAAAGGATTAAAGAATGGCTCAATTTCAAAAGGAGAATGAAGTATTGCAAGAAATGATAGATAAGTTGAAGGTGGGATTAAAAGGAAAACGCCTGTTGCAAGGGGCCAAGGATATCATATGGGAATCTATAGCTACTGAAGCTGCCAAGTTCAAAGTATATTTGGATTTCATTAATGATAAAGACAACATAGCCATCATGGCTATAAGCAGGTGCACTATTGTGAATGAGACTTTAGCAAAGAAACCATCAGAATGGACCCAAAACGCCATAAATCTAATCAACTCCATTCCTACTAAAGATCTTCATACTATTGGAGTTAAAGACATAACTACATTGATTATCTGGGCAAGAGGGTTATTGCTAAACATAACCTGTTGAAATCGGTCCAAACCAAGGCAACACAGATGGAGCAACGTGTGCAAGAGTTCAAGGATTTGTTTGAAGAATTGTTTATCAAAGGCCTCCCACCATTTTGGGATGGCAAGGGAAGATTGTATGATCAAGAAGAATACAATGCTTTCCCCACTCAGTGTAGAATGGATCACTCCAAGTTCAAAACACTGGAGGAAAATCTGAAAGGAGCTACATTAGTTGAGCATATGATTATAGAATTTGAGATTCTGAATCAATTCAAAGAAGTCAAAATTGGACTACCAGTCATGACATATTCTTCCTGCATTGACCTGGAAATCCTAATCAAAGAAATGATAGATTATGATATCCCTTCTGACTGTAAATGGAAGGAGATAGTATGATTGGGTAAGACAAAATGCAGTTTTCCAGGGTCCAGTAGATGATGTCCAAATGTCACTGAAGATGGAAGATCACGTGGAAGACCAGAGAAGAACAAGTGGCGAGGAAAGAAACTAAAACGACAAAAGAGCCATAATCTGGATCATGAAACGTTTTCTTGCTAATTATTGTAATTGGTTTCAAACCAAAACTTTCCATTGTAATTATTGTAATCAATTTCGAAACCGAAACAGTTCATTTTAATCATTTTAATCGGTTTCAAACCGAAGGAGCTCAACTTGTATAAATATTAGGATTTCCAAATGTATTAGAGGTTGGGAGAAGTGCAAGGGCAAGATCTTAGATATTTGGAATTTCAATGTAATTTTTTGAAGTTGAATAGAATACACATGCAGAAGTCTTGAAATTTCCATGAAAAGATTATAATGGTGGTGATCTGAGTTTTGTCTCCTCTCTTTGTATGTATTTCCTATATGCTTAAATTCCATTTTCACTATCATCTATTTAAATTGGATCGTTAAAGGCCTAGAATTCATCTTGTGATGCTCTTGGCTTAAGCAATTTAAAATGTGTAAGTTCTTGCTAACTAATGTTAGAATTCATTTACTTAATGCTTTGATACAGTTATATGTTTTTCCTTTCTTCTTACACTCTGCAAATTTATAATTTATAACTCAAATTTATCGCCTCATTTAGCCTTTATCCTCTGGAGAGTTCTACTGACTAGCCAGTGCTTCCATTCATTTCAAAAGTTTGACTCCATATCCCTAAGTGTCCCTCCCCTTCCTTGTCAGCAAAATTATAAAAAAAAACCCTTCAAACAACAAAACCTAGCCACTGATTTGTTAAAGAAAGCTCATATGTTGAATACTAAGTGACATGAGAGAGCCTTCTCTGAGCTGAGAAGGCTAGTACCCATCTCTAAAGTTGTTTTGTAGGTTACCTCTTTCATTTTTTTTATTAGCTGAACAAATTTATAGAGTAATAATATATCTGATCGAGAGTTCGAAAGCTCAACGATCAAGAGTTTTAAAGTGTGAAGATGAGAAGTTTTTTGAAGGCTTGGAGCTCCGAAGTCCTGAAGCTCTGAGGAAAAACTGTTCGAAAGTTCAACATTCGAGAGTTATCAAGTATGTGGATGTAAAAACTTATGAAGCCCGAAGTGTCGAAGTCCTAGAATGTTGAAGTGACATGGACCTGTTTGGAAATTCAACATTTGGGAGTTTTGAAGGGTGTGGTAGAGGAAACCTCCGAAGCCCGAAATTCTGAAGTCATGAAGCATCAGAGTGACATGGTCTACTGACATCACCTAGGGTGATGTGGACACACTTTATGCTTTCCATGTTTCATTGTGTTTTGTGATTTTAAAAGACCTTTTGTGCCAAATGAAACTCGACATGTGTCACCCATCAGATTGGCCCATGTTACATCTCCATACTTCTACCATGTATCACCCCTTGGTGAATGATTATTGTTGAGACTCCAGAAGTTTGGAGGTTCGACATTTGGGGAAATTGGAGGAGATGACTGAAGGAAAATCCGAAGTGTGAAGCCCCAAAGAGCTTCTTCGAGTATTTTCCAGTTCTATTCTAGGAGGAAATGTGGTATGATGAAGGTAAAACCTTTGAAGTCTGAAGTAGCGTAGCGCTGGAGTAAGGAAATGCCAAAGTGCCAGCCTGAGAATTCATAAATTCTATGTTCGAGGGAATGTGAGTATAGTGATGCAGGAACCTCTGAATCATGAATCTCCAGAGAGCTTCTTTGGGAATTCACTAGTTCTGATTTTGAAAGGAATGACTTGAGGATTAGGCGGAACTTATGAAGCCCAAAGTTCTTAAGTTCTGAAGTTCCAAAGATGCACCATGCAGGAATTTTCCAGTTTGGAAGAAACAAAGCGTGAGGTAGTAAGGGCCTCTGAAGCCCAAAGTTTCAGAGCCCCAAAGTCCCGAAGCTCCAGATGAGAACATATTAGATAAGCACTCAGACATAGCCATTGGTCATATGAGACTTCGGTTGAAATAAAAGAGGGCTAGTGTCAAATTGTTGTTCTCAAAGAGAAATTTTTTCAGTTATTCATAAATGTCATCTCAAGAATAAGAATTGAGCAAGGGAGCAATCACTAGAAATATATTGGATAGTAGAACATAATTGTTCACCCAGAAATTTGAGTTGAATAGTCAATTTCTCAGAAAATCAGAAGAAACAAGTGTGATATATTACTAAACCATAATGGTTCATATTTTCATGAAATTGTTGAGACAGTTAGCCTAATAAAGTTATGTTGGTTGCACATTTTGTAGAGCTAACAACTGTAAGATCAAAATCAGGATCAAAACATAGTGCAGAGGAATGGAAGATACATAGGGGGATTTTAGCCAGGAAGATGAGATCAGAGGGATGGATGTCCATATGGGTATTGAAGGAACAAACTACAATGGACATGGAGAAGGAAAGGATGAAAACATGAATATGGTAGAGACTATTAACAATTTGTAGAAATATCTCCAAAGTCGTAAAGTTGATAATGAAAGGATTATGAAATCCAATGAGTAGTAGGAGGACTTCAACATCAAGTTAATGCAGAGCTTGGACATAATTGAAAATAAATTGGATAAGGAGAATGGCTCAATCAAATCAGGAAGTCATAGGTCTCCTGATGATAAAGGAAGATCAAGGATTGTTAGAAGACATCGCCATCACTCCCCAAGAAATTCCAATAGGAGAGCACACAACAACTCAAGTCCATCCCCTATCAGAAAGAATAAGAAGAGGTATGGGGTGGATGAACTATGAGGAGAAGTGAACAAAATAAAACCTCCTACATTTGATGGTGAGCACAAGAAGGATGAATATGTCGAGACATGGATGCTAGGCATGGGAAAATATTTTTAATTGCATAATTATTCTTCTTATGAAGAAGGAAGAATTTCTATCTATCATCTCAAGGGAAAGGTATCCATGTGGTGGATTCATCTTGTGCAGATGCAAAACATCAAAGAGAAAAATGTTACTTTGAAGGAATTCAAGAAGTATTTTGAAAATAAATGCTTGACTAAGAGATACTATGACAAGAAAATGAAAGAGTTCTTTGAACTCAAGCTTGTAAGTATGACCATTAATGAGTATGAAAGAAGTTTTTTGGAAATGTTGAGGTATGTATCCTTCATCAAGGATGAGACAGTTAAGATTTAGAGGTATTTGAGTGGTCTTCCATCTTTCATCGGTGATAAGATTCAATATGATGATCCAAAACTTTGGAGGAGACAATAAAGTGAGCTAAATTCCTATATGATCAACATAAAGGAAAGAAAAATTTCCATAACTCTTAGAAAGACAAGAAGAAGTTCAATATGGATCAGAGGAAGAAAGTGAATAAACCACCATTCTCCAGAAATAGTCCTAAGGGACGACCAACTTCTAGAGATCCTAGAATGATTGAGACAAGTAGGAAAATTACAATGCAACCACCTATTCAAGGTTGGGGTTGTAAAGGAGATCATATGTATATATATTTTCCTCACAGAAATGACAAAATGAGAGTTTTTCACAATGTACAACAAGTTGAAACAACAGAGGACATGGGCATAAATGTACCCAGGATCTATGCAGCCCTGGACAACAAGCAAGATAAGTTTCAATCACACATGATTGAAGTGGAAGGTATGATCAATAACTGAACCATTGCAATTTTACTTGATTTGGGAGCTAGTCATAGTTATATAGATCCTAAGGTGGTAGAAAAGTTACATTTGACAAGAAGAAAGCATGGGAATCCTAGTTGGTGAAGTTTTCTATCTGAGACAAGAGAAAAGTTAATGAGTTGGTTAAGTCATGTCTAGTGGGCATGAATGGGATGAGCACCAAGGCATATTTGAACATCTTTCCTTTAGGTTCCTATGATTGTCTAATTGGTATGGATTGGTTGGAACAAAACCATGCTATATTAGACTGTCATAGAAATGAATTTACTTTCCTAGATGAGGAAGCGAACCTAAGGATAGTCCAGGGAATTCTCAGGGAAATAACAATCAGAGAAACATTAGCCTTGCAACTAAAGAAGTGTTATAGAAAGGGTTGTCAAATATTTGCAGCCCATATGGAAGAAACACCTCAGGATAAGGTGTCAAAGATCAAAGATTATGCAGTGCTAAAAGATTTTGAGGATGTGTTTAAAGAAATACCAATACTACCCCTTAAAAGAGATATTGATTTCTCTATAAATTGGATGCCTGGAGAAGCTCCAATATCCAAGACTCGTTACATGATGAGTGCACTAGAATTGAAGGAGTTGCAAATGCAGCTTGAAGAGATTTTGAAGAAGGGATACATATGCCTAAGTGTGTCACCTTGGGGTGCTCCAGTTTTATTTGTGAAGAATAAGGATGGAAAATTGAGACTTTGTATTGAATTTATGAAGTTGAACAAGGTAACTGTAAAGAATAAGTATCATTTTCCAAGGATCAATCACCTCTTTGATCAGTTGAAGAATGCAAAAATATTCTCAAATATTGATCTCGATCAGATCAGGTTATCATCAGGTAAGGATTAAAGATGAAGACATAAGCAAGACTTCTTTTAGAACAAGGTATGTGCATTATGAGTTCACAATGGTGCCATTTGGGTTATCAAATGCACCAGATGTCTTCATGTGTTTAATGAATGGTGTTTTCATAGAATACTTAAATAAGTTTTTCATTATATTTTTGGATGACATTCTTATATATTCCAAGTCGAAAGAAGAGCATCAACAACACTTGAAGATGGTATTAAAAGTGTTAAGGGAGCATCAGTTGTATGTCAAATTGAGCAAGTGCTCATTTTACCAGAACCAAATTCATTATTTGGGGAAATCATATCTGAGGAAGGGATAATAGTGGATCCTTAAAATATTGAGGTCATTAGAGGGTGGTCAACACCTAAGAATGTGACATAAGTAAGATCATTCATGGGCCTTGTAGGCTACTACAAAATATTTATTGTAGGATTCTCAAAGATTGCACACCCAATTACGTCCTTGCAAAATAAGGGAGTGAAGTTTCAGTGGTCACTGGAGTGTGAAAAGAGCTTCAAGCACTTGAAGAAATTATTAAGTAGTGGTCCAATCTCAAGGATTTTTTATCCAAATGAAGATTTCATGGTATGCACAGATGCATGCAAAGAAGGACTTGGTGGAGTCTGTAATCAAAATGGGTATGTCATATATTATGAATCAAGGAAGTTGAAGGAGCATGAAAGGCACTATGCCACTCATGATTTGGAGTTGGCATCCATAGTGCATGACTTGAAGAAGTGGAGGCACTATCTCATGGAAAAAAGGTTCCAGTTAAGGACAGACCATCATGGTCTGAAATATTTATTTGGACAACCAACTTTAAATTCCAGGGAGAGCAGGTGGTTGGAATTTCTCAGTGAATATGACTTTGATATAAAGCATATCAAAGGGAAAGAGAACAAGGTGGTTGATTCACTCAAAAAAAGAATGCATGAGTTGCATGCTACAACTATTAGCACGTACCACTTAGAGTTGAAGAACAAAATCTAAGAGGCTACAAAATCATATTTGCATTACATGGAATTAGTGGGAAAATTACATCAAGGTAATTTACAACAAAAAATTGAGGATTACAAGATGGAAATTGATGAAATTCTCATGTACAGAAACAAAATTGTGTACCCAATTCGCAAGAATTGAAAAATATGATATTGATGGAAATGCATAATGTACCTTATGTTGGACACTCAAGGTATCCGAAAACATTAACAATTGTTAAGAGCCAATATTATTGGGTAGGATTGAAGAAAGAAATTACTGAGTACATTGCCAAATGTTTGGTGTTAAAAGGTCAAGGTTGAGAATAGACACCCAGAAGGGTTGTTGTAGCCATTACCCATCCATGACTGGAAATGGGAAGTGGTGATGATGGACTTCATCACCAAACTACCTAGAACAAGAAAGCAACATGATTCGATCATGGTAGTGGTGGAAAAGCTTACTAAATATGCCCATTTCATTCCAGTGAAGCTCACTCACAAGGAAACTAAAGTTATTGATATTTATATGAGGGAAGTTGCTCGATTGCATGGTATACCCAAGACAATTGTGTCTGACAGAGATCCAAATTTTACATCAAAGTTTTGGAAATGATTATTTAAAGGATTTGGAACAAATTTGAATTTTAGCACAAATTATCATCCAACATCTGATAGGAAAACAGAGAGGGTGAATCAAGTGATTGAGGATATGTTGAGGATGTATGTGATGGATAAACCATCAAATTGGGAAGAATATCTACACTTCATAGAGTTTTCTTACAATAATGGGTACCAAGCTTCTATAAATATGAGCCCATTTGAGGCACTATATGGCAGAAAGTGCAATACGCCAGTAAGTTGGGACAACCCAATAGATAGAGCAGTGGTTGGGCCAGAGTTGCTCAGGGAAATGGAAGAGCCTATGTCAAAAATAAAGAAAAATTTAAAGGTTGCTAAAGACAGGAAGAAAAGGTATGTTGATAAGGGCATAAATCACATGGAATTTAAAGTGGGTGATCATGTATTCCTGAAAGTGAAGACCAACAGAAGTTCCCTAAAGTTGGGAAATTGTTCAAAGTTGGAAGCTCGTTATTGTGGGTTGTTTGAAATCCTAGAGAGGATTGAGCCTATAGATTATATGATTTCATTACATGCATCTATGTTTTTTCATAATGTATTCCATATGTCATTGCTAAAAAATTATATACCTGATGCTAATCATGTTATTGATTGGAATGTGATTCAGGTGTAGCAAGAAGGTGAGTTTCAAGTGCATTCGATGTGCATACTGGACCGGAAGATCAAGCAACTCTAGAATTGAGCCATAGAGATAGTAAAGGTCCAATGTACCTAGTATTGGGAGCGTGAAGATGTTATGCAGGAAGAATACCAACATCTTTTTGAACATTTTTGAAAATATTGATGGTAATATGTAAATAAGTTGCACTGAGGATAGTGAAAAAATAAGGGGAGGGGAATGTAATACCCCAAGACCGAGCCCCAGCTGAATTGTAAACATGATTTATAGGTTGGTGAGCCAAGTGATTATAAGCTAGGAGGCTTATGTGATGATTAGGTCAGAGAGCTTAGATGCTAAGGGCCAAATAGCCTATTTTTGTATATGTAAACACTCATATCATTAATAAAATGCATCGTTGCGTGTAGAATGACCATGATAAAAGAGTATGGGGGACTAAGCTCCCCTAGGTAGGGAAAGGGAGGGGTTAAGATACTAGGAAAAAGGGCTAAGCTTGAGGGATTAACTCTAAGGGAATATTATATTCTTATTCCTAAAAGACTATGGTAAGGATAATTATTTTATCCAAAGTATCATGAAAGAGTGAATGAATCTCAAGTGGAGACAAACAATCTCTAGGAGAGCCATGTGTCAATCATGGTGCATGCAAATGTATGTGGGGGAAAATAATATGTTTTCCATCTTTCCCATTCACCAACACATTTTTCTTCCCCGTTCATGAGGGCATTCATGTAGGCAACCATTGACTCCATCAGTTGAACCTCTCCATGCCTCACGCACACTTCAATAGTGATCCTGTACATTTCCTGTGAATCACAACACACCTGTACTTTTCTTGAGCCTGTACCGTGCCTTAACCATTTGTTGTTGTTTCCAATGTAGTTCCTTGACTGAGTGTGGCTTTCTACCATCATCTATTCCATACCCATTTTTTTTTTCTTCCTTCACCTGAGCTTGTTTCTGGTTGACTAGAGAGTTGGATTGAAGAAGTGGGTTGTCAGTCTCATGGATTGAAGAAGAAGGTTTTCGGTCCTGTGAGAAAATCTCTTCAGGTGAGAGAGTTTGTTGGGAAAGTGATTTTCTGAGGGAGCCCAACTGCAGCTATAGTGATCTGAGAATTCCTATCCAACTTGTTCTTGAAGCCCTAGAAGGGAAGTGGGGCAGCCGAAGGGTTGTTGAGCAGAGAAGGGGCACACTTCCTAGGGTGGGATAGGCATGTGGGGAATGAGAGGTTGTAGGCTGTTAGTGTGAGTTGGCTCCTCGAAAAAAATACTTCCTATTGACTGTGAAACTTCCCATTGTCTTAGCCTATCCTAGGAATCCATTTACGCGGGTAGAGTTTAGTCCCAGCTTAGGAGTGACCCACTGCTGATAGTGATGAGCAACGTGGTCTAAGGCTAGGAGGTTCCTGGAAGGTATTCACGCAGTTGGTGGTGTTCTATAAAAAGATAAGTATCATTTATGTGTTCAATTGCATGTTGTGTATTTGTACATACTTTTATAATTATGAGTATTGCCTATGTATGATGTATGTATATTCTTACTTTTATTTCGACATGAATCTATGTTTTAGCATAATGTGTTTGTCTATTTTAAGTTTATACATATGAAGTTTCGCAAGAGTTTATGGAGTAACATGCCCCGACCTGGGTGGCTGGGGATGTTGCATCCTTCTTTGGGAAGCTGAAGCTGGTAGATATGGAACCTATCAATTTAGCTCCCATGTGGAGGAACTTCCAGTCAAGGGATGTGAAAATTGGAAAACACCTTGCCTGTTTTATGGTATCAGAGGAGCTTCTATATAGTCCTTTTATTTTCAAGTCTTGGGTTACTTATGGTGGCCTTTCCTACCATTTCCCAATCATTTTCCAAATGGATTAGGGCTAGGCCAAGCCACTGTCCCCTTTCAAGTTCAATCCATTATGGCTTCAATATGAGGATTTTAAATAACTCATTAAGGTAAAATGGATATCTCTCACGACGAGGTCACCCTCTTTCTATATGCACCAATTTGTAGACAACATAACACATGTAAATCAAGCAATGAAAGGTTGGAATAAAAAATTTAAAGATAGAATGCAAGAAAAATTAAAGGAAGTATAAGAAAACATTAAAGAATTATTTGCAGAGGGTTCAACCGACTCACATGCAGAAGTAGACATCTCTCGGCTATGTGAACTAGAGGCTCATCCACACACTATCCTTTTAAATGAAGAAACTATTTGGACACAATATATTCATGCAATATAGCTGAAAGAAGGTAAAGGAAATGTAAATTTATTCCATCATTATGCCAACTACCAGAAAAATATAAAATCCATATGGGGAATTCAATCGGTCTCTAGAGACTTGGTTCACTCTTTTCAAGACATAGTGAGCAAAGGTGTTCTCTTTTTCCATATCCTTTATAAGGAGAAAGAAGGCTTCCCAATAAAGGAGATTTTGGATGTACTCTCATTCTTCCCCCTCGCATTTTCAGAAGACATGAACAAAGCCTCGGATGAATAGGTGATGGAACTTGAAGTCCTAGGAGCTCTCTCCTTGATGCAAAAATGGAAAATTCTGGGTCTTGCTGGACTCACGGTAGAATTCTTTATGGGTTTTTATGATGTTTTAAAATATGATATGTTAAAAGTGGTTAGGGATTCCAAATCATCTGGAAAGGTTCTTGGTGTTCTCAACTCCACTTTCCTTGTGTTAATCCCTAAAAATAAGAAGGCTCTATCCTTCGATGATTGTAGGCCAATTGCATGCTATAACATAATATACAAGTTGATTGCAAATATTATTGTGAAATGAATCAAGCCTATTTTGAGTGATGTTATATCTAAGGAGAAATTGGGCTTCCTTCATGGTAGACAAATTCATGATGTAGTCTTGTTGGCCTAGGAAGCCCTTCATTCCATCAAAACGTTAAATCAATCAACATTTGTCCTAAAGGTTGACCTATCCAAGGCCTATGATAGGGTAAACTAGAACTTCTTAAGTTTGGTTCTCTTAAAAATAAGCATAAATCTCTCCACGGTAAACTGGATAATGGGATATGTCTCCTTGGCCTCCTATGTTGTGTTGATAAATGGTTTTCCTTCTAATCTTTTATGGGTGACTAGAGGTTTACACCAAGGGTTCCCCTTATCACCTTTCCTATTCCTTCTCATCTCCAAGGCTCTTAGCAAAATGATTACTAACATAAAGAATAGACAAAGGATGATAGGAGTAAAAGTATTATGTTCTGAATCACTGACCTATCTGCTATTTGTGGATAACGTCTTATAATTCGTCCAAGGTATGTCACAAACATTTATCTCTTTGAAAAATACTTTGGATTTCTTCCAAGCCATGGGTATGTAAGTAAATATCCACAAATCTTTCCTAATTCTATTTTGTCTATCAAAAGTCCCCTCTCAACTCTTATCAAAATCCCTCCCCTTTCCACAAAAATAATTAGATGTTGGATTCAAATATCTTGTCTTTCATTTAAAGCTAAACAATTATAAGTCAAGACATTGGACATGGCTCATCAAAAAAATTGAATATTTCTTTTAATTTTGGGGAAATTGACTTATTTCATGTATAGGATGGTTAACATTGATCAAATATGTTCTAGAGAGTATTCATGTCTACTAGAATGCCATAGAGGCCATTCCCAAAGGTATACTCTCCAAAATAAAATCCTTGAGTTTTTTTTATGTGTGGTTAGGGTCGAAACCCTCTCGTGGAACCCATTTGGTCAAGTGGATGTGTATCGTCTTTCCTAGGAATCTTGGAGGATGGCCAGTTAAAAATTTATTCTTATTTTCTCTGTCACTTGTAGGAAGAATCTTGTGGAACCTCACTCTGGATGACTCTATCTTTGGAAGAGTATTAAAATCTAAATATCTACATGGGATGGAAATTGAGGAATGGTACAAGCATCTAGTAAAATCTTTATCTAGGTCAATGGTATGGAAATCCCTCACCATTTTGTTTCTATTGGTAGGCCTTTGGACCATGTGGAGGATCAAGAACGAGAAAAAAATATGTATTGGATATGACCCTTGGTTGGGAGATGGAAACACCTTCATCCTTTCATATTATTTATTCTAATCCCTCCATGAAGTCGATATTTATGTATTGGTAGATGCACAAGATCAAAGTCCCCAAATTAGAGGAAGAGTGGGATGGAAAGGTAACAAGGAGTTAGGTTTTATGGGATCACTTGCAAAGGAATGGATATGCTTTAAAGGAATTATTTCCTCTAATTTTATTCGTTTAAAAGAAGATGAGGAGGATTCACTTTGTTGGTCCAACAATGTGGGGTCGGGATATTTTATAGTTAAACTAGGATACAATGCAGTTGAAGAAGATAGTTTCTTGGGTGATACTTGTTGGTGGTGGGGTAAGATTTGGAAACTTCATGCTCCATTAAAAAGAAAAATCACAATGTGCCTAGATCTCAACAACAAGATTCTCACATGGGATAATAGGTTGTGACATGGATGGGTTGACCCTAACATCTACATCCTATGCATGAAGGAAGAAGAGTCCACCCCTGACCTCTTCACGTGCTATGATTTTACCATTCAGGTGTTAATGATGGTGTCGAAGGAGATTAAATCCTCAATAATATGAGAACATCAAAGTCTAGTTGATAATCTAAAGATCTAGTTGGTTGATAAAAAAATGAACCATTTGTTAGCTCTCCCATGTATCTTGGTGAATTCCATCTAGTGGGCATGTAATTGTTCTGTTTTCTAGGACAAACGTATCAAACCGTAGATTTTTGCAGCTCATGTCATCAATATTTCAAGTGAATTACAGGTAAATAAAAAGGAAAAAAATGTTTGGATCCCTATCATGCCAAAAATCAATCAAGGTATAGCCTAGGGCTTTTTTGACGGTGCCAACCAAGGGCACTCGTTGCTCTGTGGTGTAGGACTTGTCCTCTATCTCTCACAATATCACTACATACACATTTAATATACCCCATGGCATGGATCCAACAATAAAACAAATATGGTTTCACTTAGAACATTATTATTTATTTCAAAGGACAAAAGAGTTAAAAAACTATAGGTTTTTGGAGACTCCAAATTGGCATTGGATTGGGCTTGCTCAAGGGTGAATATTTCGACTATAAGTCTAGTTCTTTTATTAAATTACATGAAGCACCATATGTGCCTATTCAATTGGCTTTCTTTCCAGCACAACTATAGAGAATTGAACAAGGTAGCAAACAAATTATCCAAGAAAATGCTTTATCTCCCCAAAGAAGCCTTCAACCTTTATAAATTTTACAATGTGAAGAATCTAATTCCATGGAATTTATATTATAAGAATAACATGTAATGGTTTAATGATTCCAAAAGATAAACTTAGTAATTTATTTTATAATTGTAGACAATATTTACTAGGCCTTATAGGGCATTGCTTTTTGTGTTTAAGAGAAGTAGATATAGAATGGACAAAATAAGGAGTTCCACCTTTTAAACATATATATTCAACTCCATGAAGATAAGATTTTTTTCCAAAGGAAAAAAAAAATATATTAGTTTGACTCAAGAGCATCATCAAATGCCATGTCTTTTTCAATATGCAGTAAAATAAATGTTTCTCCACCCAAAAGCCAAAAGTACAATCTGAGATATTCATCTTCAAGGTTTTAATGTTAAGGTTAGAAGGGATTTTAAATATGTTTAAATCACATTATTTTCTAATCCAAAAGTATATCAAATTATTGATATTATTATTGTTGATATTTCAGAATTTTATTTTCTAGATTAGTCACAAAAACCATATAATTATTTTTCTACTAATTTGGTTTCATTTATGATTTCCATATGGTGGAAGACAAAAACAGATTTAGGTATCCCAGGAAGCTCACATGAAGCACACAGTTACAAAATTGGAAGAAACTAATGAGCCAATCATAATTTACACAATCAATTTCGAGTAACTACTTTTTGGAAACTAAAGTGGGACATTACAACACATAAGAATCTAATTTTGAAACTATTAAATAGTCTGGACTCCTTGATTGCACTCAGACTAATGAAAACGACTATTGTATTACAGTAATGTACAAAGCAATGTTTTAACTAACTTAGATGTAACTGCCGACCTTCGAAAAATATTTTTTGGTGGTTCTAAATCATAGGAAGGCATAGGTGTTGGTGGTATTTTGATTAACCCACAACATAAAAATGCCATCTTATTTCCTACAAGATTGAATTTGAATGTAATAGTAATATTATAGAAATCTTATTTCCTACAGGATTGAATTTGAATGTAATAATAATATTATAAAATATGTTGGTGGTATTTTGATTAACCACAACATAAAAATGCCATCTTATTTCCTACAAGATTGAATTTGAATGTAATAATAATATTCTAGAATATAAATCATTGATTCGACGCCTTAAAAAATATAAAAAATATATCAATTTAAAGGTGAAATCCATAAAGGTTTTTGATGATTCCAGAATCATTGTAATGCATGTAAATAATACTTTTCATTGTTCATCATTTCATACAAGAAGTTATCATATTAACGTACAAAAGTTGATTGATGAATTTTAAGATTTTAATGTTAGGTCTACTTGTCGAAAAAAAAATAGCTATTGATATGTTAGATAATACTTCCTTCAAATTAACTCCAATAAATGATGGGTTCACTATTGAATTACCCGTTAATACTTCCTTCAAATTAACTCCAATAAATGATAGGTTCACTATTGAATTACCCTTTAGCCCATTAGTTCTAGAAAATTTGGAATCTCACGTGTCTATAATAAATGTTTAAATTCAACATACCAGGAGACTATTAAAGACGAGATAATTAATATTTTCTAAGCACATAATGAGATTTCATTTTCCTAGCCTTTCTCAACTTCGTTGGTTCTAGTGCTTCTGTTTCCAATGTACATAAACATTTACCTTTGAATATTTTCACAAGTTTGAATTCTAGGTCATATTCTTGAATTACAACTATCCAATTTTCTCTTCTCTCACCTAGTTCCTTTTAAATGAATAAGCACCTAACAACGGTGAGAAACAATTAACTTCGTGTGATTTTTCATAATATGGAGTCTAAACAAGTTGATAGTTTTAAACACTGTAATTTCATATTTATTAATGGCTCGATAATTTGATTCATCCCCTTGTAAACCAATTCTCATACATGATATTGGCTGTTCATACCTTTTCTTTTTCTTTTGTGTGATCACTATTGCAAGGAATGGTCATATGTGAATGTGTAAAAAAAAAAAAATCTTTGAAATAAAATAAAAAACGAAGAATAGGAACCTATCATAAATTTGATTTTTTCAAAATATTTCCTATTAATAAGTGTCCATTTGAAGAAAACATTTTTTTTTATCATTTTATGAACTGGCTTAATAGTTTTAGAAAAATTAGACACAAATATTCTAATGGGGTTTATCTTGTTGAAAATGAATTACATTTCCTTCTCGTTGATTGGCATGGGAATCTACATGATGGATGTAGTCCTTTCTGGATCAATGAGAATCCCATCTTTTCAGATGACATGGATAGGAATTTTACCTCTAGCTATAATAAAAATGATCTTCTTGGGATTAAGGGAAATGTGATATTTTTGGCATCTCTCAAAGATCTATTTTAGGTGTTGTATGTGGCTTGTCATATTTTTTTAGTAAACCATCATGTGTTCAGATAAACCAAAACACTCTAATTTATTATCCCCTTAAAATCTATGTGTGTATCTTGTTGGAAAGTGGATCTAGTGTTAATTAGTCCAAAGGGAATTTGTCGATAGGAAAATGTTCCCCATTTCATATGAAATGTGTTTTTAATCCTATCTTCTTTTTCCACTATTACTTGATTATAGCCCAAGAAACCATCAAGCAGAAAAAAACATCTCTAAACTAGATACTAGTTGTAGAATATGCTCCATAGGAGGAACATGGTAATTTTGTTTATCAGATGCTCTATTTAAATTTTGAAATTCCACACATAATCCAATTTCTATTGATTTTTTTATGACAAGAACCATATTACCTACCCATTCTAAATTTCCAACTTTAAAAATTATTTTAGCATCTAGTGGCCTTTCCAATTCTTTCTAAATTAGAGGTTCCAATGTTGGATGCACTTTCTCATCTTTTGCTAGAATAGATTGACACCTTATTTCAATGGAATGACATGTTGTATAATACATGTGTCATAATAATTTAGGTCACCATAATACCAAGAAAATACATCCATATATTTCCTAAATAAGCAGATGTAATCTTGAATGTTAGTCGTAAAGAAATAAGTTACAAGATTAGCATTCTTTGGGTTTTCAGTAGTACCCAAATTGATCAATTCATGATTCATAGATGAGACATTTATCTTAACGTTCATAGATCCTAAAAATATGTTTTTCAAATCATACAATTTATCTAATGTTAAAAAAATTCTTGGAATGAAATTTTCCTTAACATTTTTCATCCCATATTGAAAACCTTACAAGGCTTTGGCATGTTCTTCATCACCAATCGCTTCATCCTTCAATGCGTCTTCATAGGTCATGAATTGGATAATCTATTGATCCAGTTTCCATAACTAATGGGCTAAAGGGTAATTCAATAGTGAAAATGATGGGTTCACTAGATCCACCTTCCAACAAGATACATACATAGATTTTAAGGGGCTAATAAATTAGAGTGTTTTGGTTTATCTGTATGACATGATGGTTTACTAAAAACATATGACAAGCCACATACAACACTTAACACTTAATATAGATCTTTGAGAGATTCCAAAAATATCACATTTCCCTTAATCTCAAGAAGATCATTTTTGTTATAGCTGGAGGTAAAATTCCTATCCATGTCATCTGAAAAGATGGGATTCTCATTGATCCAGAAAGGACTACATCCATCATGTAGATTTCCATGCCAATCAATGAGAAGGAAATGGAATTCTTTTTCAGCAAGATAAACCATTTTGGAATATTTGTGCCCAATTTTTCTAAAACTATTAAGCCACTTCATAAAAATGATAAAAAAAATATGTTGTCTTCAAATGCGCACCTATTAATAGAAAATATTTTTAAAAAATCAAATTTATGATAAGTTCCTACTCTTCATTTTTTATTTTATTTCAAAGAATATCTTTTTTGTACACATTCACATATGACCATTCCCTTGCAATAGTGCTCAGACAAAAGAAAAATAAAAGGTATGAACACCCAATATCATGTATGAGAATTGGTCTACAAGGGGATGAATCAAATTACCGATCCATCAATAAATATGAATTTATAGTATTTAAAACTATCAACCCGTTTAGACCCCATATTATGAATCACACCAAGTTAATTATTTCTCACCCATTTGTTAGGTGCTTATTCATTAAAAAGGAACTAGGTGAGAGAAGAGGAAATTGGATGGTTATAATTCAAGAATATGACTTAGAATTCAAACTTGTGAAAATATTCAAAGGTAAATGTTTATGTAAATTGGAAACAAAAGCACTAGAACCAACTAACTTGAGAAAGGATAGGAAAATGAAATCTCATTATGTGCTTATCAAATATTAATTATCTCGTCTATAATAGTCTCGTGGTATGTTGAATTGAAACATTTATTATAGACACATGAGATTCCACCAAATCTAAATAAAAATCAAATAAGATAACTAAGTATAAAATATTCTCAATACCAATTCATAATTGATGTATTATTTCATAAGAACTACAATGGAGTATCACTAAGGTTCCTAGAAAAGCATGACATTGACCAAGTTTTCAAGGAACTACATGATGGACCAATTGGAGGACACTTTGCATATCATAATATATTTAGAGATGACTATTATTAACTCTATTTAGAGATGCTCATGTAGACATTGCAAAGTACAAAGTTTGTCAAAGTAGTTCTAGAGGAGAGAAAAAGCATGCTATCCTATTGGAATCCATTACAATTGATGAATCATTTAACAATGGGGTCTAGATATTATTAGAGAGATAAACCCTAACTCTTTGAATTAACACAAGTGCATTATATCTGCTACAAATTATTTCATAAAATGGATATAAGTGATGTTGTTGACCGAGGTAAGTCAAGAAGTTATCATCAAATTCCCAAAACAACATTTGATTACCAGGTTTTGGGTTCCTTCTATGCTTGTTTATTATAATGATACATATTTTTATTATTTAAATTTGAATGAGTTTTCTTTAGAAAAAAGTAATTATTTTAAGTTACTCTATTAATTACTATGTAACATCCCCACCATAATCCCCAGTTTATTTAATGTATAATGTAGATATAGATGTGGTTATGGCCAAGCAATGTAAATGTGAAATGTATTTTTGAATTTCAAATGAAAATAATGTGATTCCAACTACTCGGAATGGATAGAGATGGGGTCTCATTAATCTACAAGAGAGGGGGAATGCCTAGAGAGATTCTAAGAGGGGTCCAATGGGGAAATAATTCATTGGTATTAACGAAAACCCACATTTCTGAATTTTATTATCATTTGGGGAAAAATTCTAATTTCTGGTTGAGTGTATTAGAGCCCAATCATTGAATATCTATCATAGGGTGGGTCTCAAAGTCATATCCCATAGTTATTGGAAAGCATGGGGAATAAGAAATCAACATTGGATAGAGTAAGTAGTCAATTGTCTTGGGGAAAGAGAGGAAATTCATATGGGTAGTAACAACTAGTTTTTGACGTTCAGGTTTTACAGGAACAACAAGAGAGAATAGAGGAGATGGGCTTGGGAGCTGAGACAACAAGGTTGGAGAATTCTAGAGCATATTGGAGTGTTTTTGGAGAGTTTTGGAGCTGGAAATTGAAGAGCCATGTTGTCAAGCCTGAAGAGTGAACTCTTGGGTGAGTTGCACTATATCAACAAGTGTTTGTTAATGTTTTTTGCTAGTGTTTTTCCTAGTAGTGAGTTCCTTTGAGTTCCCAACTAAGAGATTCCTAGCTACATGTGCCAGAGAGACCCTAATAAAAGAATGTGATTCCCTATGAACTGAGAGTAGTGACGGGGTATGTTCCTTAGGTTGGATAGGTCAAGAGGAATAAAGTTGGAGGAAATTTGGGATAGTTATAGGAGAGAACTAGTGGTTGTGTGATACTGAGCTATGAGGTGACTGTGTGAGGCACCCTTCATTTGTGGATTCCTAGCCCCAAATGAAGGGTGACTTGTTGTTGAGATTTGGAATAATAGGTTTATGGTTGGGTGGAACGTCCTTCCTAAGCAATGAGTTTCATAATCGTTTTATAAGATAATGTTTACCCGTTTTGTTGAGTTATTCCATGAATGTAATTGTTGGGAATTCACTCTATATATGAGAATGGTTTCATATGTTGTTATAGTTGTTTATCAGTTGCATTTATGCTTGTTTAGAATGTTGTAGTTGCATTCAATTATGGATATCATAAATATGGTTGTAAATGTGAATAAATTGTGACTGGTAAGATACAACAAATAAATTAGCAATAATAAAAAAATTTAATGTGTTTTTAAGTGTAGTAATGTTCCCTAGTTAAGTTGGGGAACATTACAGAATGGTATCAGAGCTCAAGGTTCAACACTGAGGTTTTATGGGCCAGGAGCCAGCTTGAATCGAGTATATTTTTGGTTGTTGAATTTCATCCTATGATAGATTTGGGGAAAAAAAATGGTGAACATAAGTGAAATCCCCCGAATTATGAGTAGATTTTCAAGTTTATGTGCTTCAAGGCAGATGAGGAAGGTAATTCATGGCGTCAAGTTGCAGGTTGCAGAGTCAAATTCATCCATGGAAGTCGATTTCCTACATATTTCATGATGGTCATGAAGTTTATAAATTGATGACCGAGATTAATTTGACCTACAGAGTCAACAGTCGAGATTTAGTTGCAAGATATTCATAGCTAAGCATTCCTAAAAGGCCTTTGGAAAGGGGGTTTTGGAAGACTTCGGAGTCAGACTTGAAGCTAACTTTGAAGGGAGGAGTTTTATGGTACAAGATGAATGAACTAGGATTGGTCATTGCATAGAGGGTCATGGAGTCTGAGGGCTGGAGAAAATTTTCATGCCTGAAGTGGAGGCACTCCGATGGAGAAGACTTCGAGAAGTAATATGGAGTGTAGATCGACAATATCTGGGAAGTAATCTCAGTAATATATTGACGTGGGATATTCTTAAGTGAGGAAAGAGAGAATGGCATTATGATGACACATCTTTCCAACTCAGTAGCCATAGAGTCCTAACGGTGACATGTATCACATGAGGGGGGAGAAATGGATGTGAGTGTCCAGGTGGAGGATGGAAGCTTTATGGCCTTGATTTTAAACTAGACCATAGGATCTGGACATTGTTAGATCATTACCATTCATTGTAGGAGTGTTGGTAGGAGTGAGTTGCTGACCTAGAGGAGATGCACTCCGAAGGGAGGTACTCCAAGGAAAAATCTGGACCGTTGATTGGTGTTTGAGTGAAGTGTAATGATAGTCGTTGATATGTCATGGCCCCCACATGGTTAGGTATGAAGAGTTTGGAAGAAAGGGATGATAATAATTGTGCAAGTTTGAATGTATGAGGCTAATGAATCCATTGATTTTCGTTGCTTAGGACCGTTAGATTTGTCAGAGGGAGCAATAAAGTTAGGAGTGGAAGCACTCTGATGGGAATAATATGACGATGAAGAATGGATTCAAGTACATCAGAGCCAATGATTTGAAAGGTTTATTATAGGGAGTATGAAAATGCTTTATACTAAGAGTTTTAGAGGAAGTCCAACAATATTCAGACTATGATTTTCGAGGAATTCACGTATGAAACAATTGAAGTTCCGATGGGAAGACTCCGAAGAGGAGTTATGATAGGCCTGTGGAGGTCTGGAAGTAGCTTGGAAAGGCCAAGAATATTAGTTATTAGGATCAATATTTATTTTGAGATCAATTTTTTGGATCTAAGGAATGTTACAACAATAATTTAGTGAAAATTTGCACAAAAATTCCACTTTTTGAAGGTATCCATCTTGCAGGGCATTTTTGAGGGCCTAAACAACATTTTTTGAAAATCAAATTTGTACAAAATTGTGTTTCCTAGAAGGACACACATTTTTTTTCTTCTAAAATGATAGATATTGAAGAGAGATTTCCAACAAGCTAAATTGTTTGCCAAACAGAGCTTGTATGAAGGAGTTGCAGCCAAAACAGTCAAGGGTAAAAGTTAGTACCATATTTCTTTTAGAGGGCATAACTCCTATCTCAAGAGTCAGTTTGGGGCCTAGGAGCTGTCTATGGAAATATCATGGACTGTAGAAGTTATCCATGAAGCCATATATGATTTCTGGGTACCTAAAAATGTGTTGACAAAGAAAGAGAACACATGTAGCATGCAAGGATATAAAATGGAAAATGGTCAAAACTTCTGAAGACCATAACTTTCTACTCGGAACTCAGAATTGAGAAAGTAAATAGTTGATGGAAAGGTATTAAGGAGTAGAATCCATATTTAAATGTAGTGTATCTAGAGAGGTAGTGGGGGGTCTGGAGGGCCCATAGTAATAATAGTGGAGGCCATTCAATGTAAGGTGGACTAGGTCCACTATATTATTAAATAAGGCCCACTATGGTAGTTAGTTATAATAAATGTAAGAGGACTTACTAGAAGGTTCTAATTCTAGAAGGTTATTCCTCTAGAATGTTCTTAGGTGGTTGGTAGCACTATATAAAGGGGTTCAAGCAATTTAATGAGACAAGTTGAGAAGTATTGTATTTGGAGCAGTAGCTCAATAGGAGGACGCCCCTCGAAGAAGCAAGTGAACATGAGAGGATCCCTTCCATAATAGGTTCCATTGTATGATTTTTCCCTACCATAAGGGTTTTATATAATAAAGAGTGTATTTTTCTATATTGTTCCAGATATATTGTGTGGTGATTGTATTAATATAACTTTGGTACTTAACAAGGAACCTTCTAGTAAGTCCTCTTACATTTATTATATCTAACTACCATAAGGGGCCTTATTTAATAATATAGTGGACCTAGTCCACCTTACATTGAATGGCCTCCATTATTATTACTATGGGCCCTCCATACCCCCCACTACCTCTCTAGCTACACTATAGTCAACCCAAAAAACTAATTTGAGCAAAAAATGTTTTTAGATAACTTAAGAGAAGATGAATGGAGGCATTAAATGGCATAAAAGTTTATGAATTATTTTTCCAAATTGTGTATGTGTTTATTTTCATCTAACATAAATTGTTGCATGCAGATATTTTGCAGAATTAGAGGTTCAGAGAGACATTTTAGTTTTTATGTGAGAGCCACAACAATGGAAGGTTCCCAAGGGTCCTATAATCACGAGGAAGAATTCATAGGTATGCATGTTAACATGGGTAATGTTGAGACAGAGTCAAATGGAAGAAGAGACATGCAATAACCTATAACTATGAGAAGCCTATATAGAAAAGTGCAAATCTATAGGGCCAATAACAAAAATATTATGAAGGATCAGGAAGAGATACTTTAGAGCTTGAACATGTTGTAGAAGCGATCCAAAAAGGACTCTAGCACAAATAAAGAAGCTAGTGCTAGGCAAGTGACAACATCCAAATCCCATAGCACAAGGGATGAGCATAATAATGACAAGAAGTCAAGGAGTAGGAGAAGACATTATCATTCTCTAGAGAAATGCACCATGAGATATCATTCTAGTTCAAGGCCAGGGAGCATCCCAAGTGTGCCCTTTATCAGGAGATAGAGAAGAAGGCTTGGGGGAGACATCTTGCAAGGTGAACTCAGGAATATCAAGCCATCGAATTTCAATGGTGAACATAGGAGGGGATAAGAGGCTAAGGCCTGGCTATTGGAAATGAAGAAATATTTTCAACTACATGATTACCCCTCTAGGGTAGAAACAATAATTTCAACCTACCACTTACAAGGAAAGGTATCCATGTGGTGGGATCAACTTAAGAAAACCAAGAACCTTGATGAGAAGAGGGTTTCATGGAGGCATTTCAAAGGATATTCCCAAGAGAAATATTTTTGTAAGCATTACTATGAGAGGAACATGAAAGAGTTATTTGAACTCAAGTTGGGAAGCATGTCCATGGATGAGTATGAGAAGAGGTTCTTTGAATTGTTGAATTATGTTGACTTCATAAAAGCTGACAACGTTAAAATCCAAAGGTTTTTGAGTGGGTTACCATCCTACTATAGTGACAAGATACAATATGATAACCCCAAAAATTTGGAGTAGACCATAAGGAGAGAAAGTCATCTCTATGAGCAAAGAAGAGGGATGTCATTCTTCCAAAATAATTGGAATGACAAGATGAAAGGAAAGAGGGAGAAAAGGAAGAAAAGTTTTAAGCCACCCTTTTTCAAGAATAACTCTCAAGAAAATCAACAAGTCCAATCGGCCCAAAATGAACACAAGTCCACAGATTCTTTTGGGAAAAGGCCAAGGAAACAACCTATACAATATTGAGGATGTGAGGGAAATCACTTATATAAGGATTTCCCTCACAAAACATAAAGGATGAGGAATGTACACAACATTCATGGGCCTGGAATAGTGGAAGACATGGGAGGAATCATGCCAAGGATTTTTGCAACCTTGGACAACAAGAAATCATAGTATCAATCCCCAATGATTGAAGTGGAAGGTAAGATCAATAATCAACCCATAACAATTTTAATTGATTATGGAGCTAGCCATAGTTGCATAAACTCTAATATTATTGAAATATTTCATTTGCAAAGGAGTAAGCATAATAAATCTTGGTTAGTTCAGTTAGCCATGAGGGCTAAGATAAAGATCAATGAGTTGGTTAAATATTTCCCAATAGACATGAATGGACTCAACACAAAGGTAAATGTGAACATTATACCTTTGCTTTCATATGTCTGTCTAATTGGCATGGATTGGTTGGAAAAACACCACGTTGTCCTAGACTATTAAAACAATACAATAACTTGTCTAGATGAGAAAGGGAAGCAAGGAAATATTCAAGGAATTCCAATAGATGTAGATGTTAGAGAAATTTCATCCATGCAACTGAAAAAGAGTTTTAGGAAAGGGTGTCAAATTTGTGTATCCCACATGGAAGAGGAAGCCAGAGATAAAGTAGCAAATCTTGGAGACCATCTAGTATCAATATATTTTGCATATGTTTTTGATAAAATCCCAGGACTTCCACTAAAGAAGGATATCAATTTCCCTATTGATTTGGTGCTAGGTGTTTCCCTAGTGTCCAAGACACCTTACAAAATGGGCACACCAGAATTGAAAGAGTTGCAGATGCAGCTAGATGAGATTTTGAAGAAGGGGTACATATGCCTAAGTGTGTCACCATGGGAATCCCTAGTTCTTTTTGTGAAGAATAAATATGGAACCTTAAGGATGTTTATTCACTTCAGACAACTGAATAAGGTCACTATAAAGAACAAATTTCATTTGCCAAGGATTGATGAATTATTTGATCAGCTGAAGGGTGCCAGGATATTTTCAAAGACTGAATTGAGATTAGGTTATCATTAGGTGAGGAAAAAGAAGAATATATCAGAAAAAAATCATTTAGAACAAGGTATGGGCATTATTAATTCATGGTAGTGCCATTTGGACTATCAAATGCCCCGTTTGTTTTTATGTGTCTAATGAATGGAGTGTTAAGGGAGTACCTAGACAAGTTTGTAAGTATTTTCTTAGATGATATTATCATCTAATCTAAGTCTTAATAGGAGCATGAGGAGCATCTGAGAAGGGTGTTAAAGGTTTTAAGGGAGAATAAATTGTATGCCAAGCTAAGTAAGTGCACCTTTTATCAAAAGAAGATCCACTATTTGGGGCATATTATTTCAGCACATGGGATAATAGTTGATCCCTAAAAAATAGAGGCCATAAGAGGATGTCCAACGCCAAGAAATATCACATAGGTCATATCATTTATGGGCTTGAAGGTTATTACCGAAGATTCATAAAGGGGTTTTCAAAGATTGCAATCCTAATCACTTCATTGCAAAAGAAATGAGTGAAATTTGAGTGGACTCCAAAATGTGAGGAAATTTTTTAGTAGTTGAAAATAATTTTGACAAATGCACCCATATTAAAGATTGCGGACCCAGATGAAGACTTCATGGTGTGCATGGATGCGTGTAAGGAAGGCATTGGTGGAGTCGTCATTCTAAATGATCATGTGGTATGTTTTGAATTTAGAAGACTAAAGGAGGATGAGAGAAATTATGTTACTCATGATCTAGAATTAGTAGCAATTGTACATGCATTAGCAATTGTACATGCATTAAAAATGTGGATACATTACATCATGAGGAAAAGGTTTGAGCTAATAAGATACCACTATGGTCTGAAACATTTATTTGGACAACCAACACTAAATGGAAGGAAAACTAGATGGATGGAGTTTCTCAGTGAGTATGATTTTGAAATTAAACATATTAAGGGAAAATAAAATCAGGTGGTTGACGCACTCAGTAGAAAATCCCATGAAGTGAATATTTCAGCCATCATCATGTACCTAAAAATTTTGAAGGATAAAATTATTGAAGAAGAAAATTCAGATCAACTTTAGTTGCAAATAAAAAAAAAACTTACAGTAAGAAAATTCACACTAGAAATTTAAAATTATGAATTAGAAGAGTAATATGGAATCCTCTTGTACAAAGGAAAGGTGCATGTGCCAAATTCCACTGAGATAAAAAATATTGTGCTGAGAGAAATGCACAATGTGCCATATGTTGGGCACCTAGGATATCAAAAATTCATTACGGTTGTGAGGAGCCAATATTTTTGGCTAGGGATGAATAAAGAAGTGGATAACTTCATAGCCCGACGTTTAGAGTGCCAAAAGGTAAAGATAGAGCACATACATCCAGTGGGACTGTTGCAGCCATTTCCGATTTCATAATGTAAGTGGGAAGTGGTTACGGTATATTTTATTACAAATCTACCCTGGACAGTGAAGCAACATGATTCCATCATGGTGGTAGTGGACAAATTGACTAAAGAAACACATTTTATTCTCATAAAGACAACACATAAGGCAACAAACATTGCAAAAATCTACATGAAGGAAGTTTACAGGCTACATGGAGTGCCAAAGGAAATAGTTTCAGATGGAGATTCCAAGTTTACATCCAATTTCTGGCGAGGTTTTTTCAAAGTATTTGGAACAAATATGAATCTTAGTACGACATATCACCCAAAGTTCGATGGGAAAACATAAAGGACCAATAGCATAATTGAAGACATGCTTAGGATGTACGTGATGGATCAACCATCAAAATGGGAAGACTACATACACTTAGTGGAGTTTTCTTATAATAATGGGTATCAAGCCTCATTAAAAATGAGTCATTTTAAAGTTTTGTATGGAAGAAAGTGTAAAACACTAGTGAGTTGGGATAACCCAACAAACAAAGCCATCATTGGGCCAGATTTGTTAAAAGAAATGGAAGAACAAATGACAAAGATCAGGAAGAACATAAAGGATTCCCAGGAAAGGAAGAAAATCTATGCAAACAAGAACATATTTTTATATATTTCAAAGTGGTAGAACATGTTTTCCTAAAAGTGAAAGTAAAAATAAGTTCGATGAGAATGGGTTGTTTCCCGAAGTTGGCAGCAAGATATTGTGGGCCTTTTGAAATATTAGAAAAGATAGGGCCAGTGACATACATGCTAGAATTTCCTACATCCATAAGATTTCATAATTTATTTCATGTGTCATTATTAAATAAATATGTTCCTGACCCTAACCACATAATTGATTGGACCGTGATCCAGGTGGAGCATGAAGGGGATTTCTGGGTGAAACCAATGCACATCTTGAACTGAAAATTCAAAGTGCTCAGGAACAAATCCATAGGTTGGATAAAGGTTCAATGGACCCACTACGAGCTTGAAGATGCAACATGGCAAAATGAAGAAAACATGCAGGAGGAATACCCACAAATATTTGTCAATTTTGAAGAAAATAGAAGATGAAAAAAATACAAGACTCCATTTTTGGACAGCTAGAGTTCTAGAACATCATCTCATAAATTATTGGTCAGTGTTGATAGCCCAAATAAAAGAATGGTGCATCATGATAGAATGAGGGAAGTGAAGGGGGCACATTCCTTAGGTTAGCATGTTGAAAAGAATGAGAGATTTTGGTTGGGGACTGATGTCGGAGGGTAAAACATTTGTAGAAATTTGTTTTATTTTCTAAATATTGCAATGAAAAATTGTATATTTTTTCTACATGGCACAATGCATCGAGGATGATGAAAAATTGTAGGGGAGGGGGAATGTAACATCCCCACTATAATATTCAATTTATTTAATGCATAATGTAGATATAGATGTGGTTATGGACAAGCAATGTAAATGAGAAATGTATTTTTGAATTGCAAATGAATTTAATGTAATTCTAGAAGTCGAGAATGGACAAAGATGAGGGATGATTAATCTACAAGAGAGAGGAAATGCCTAGAGAGAGTCCAAGAGGTGTCCAAAGGGGAAATAATTTATGGGTATTAATGCAAACTGACATTTCTGAATTTTATTATCATTTGGGTAAAACTTCTAATTTTTGGTTGAGTGTATGAGAGCCCAATCATTGAATATATGTCATGGGGTGGGTGTTAGATTCACATCCCATAGTTATTGGAAAGAATGGTGAAGAAGCAATCAACATTGGGCAGAGTGAGTAGTCAATTTCCTTGGGGAAATAAAGGAAATTCATATGGGTAGTAATAGGAAGATTTGGACATTCAGTTTTTACAGTAGCAACAAGAGAAAACCGAGGAGATGAGATTGGGAGATGATACAACAAATATGTGAGAATTTTGGAGCATACTAGAGGGTTTTTGGAGCATTATGGAGTTGGAAATTGAAGAGATAGGTTGTCAATCCTAAAGAGTGAACTCTTGGGTGAGTTCCACTATATCAACAAGTGTTTGATGATGTCTTTTGTTAGTGTTTTTCCTAGCAATGAATTCATTTGAATTCCCAGTTGAGAGATTCCTAGCTACTTGTCCTAGAGAGACCCTGATAAATGAGTGGGATGCCCTATGGATTGAGAGAAGTGATGGGGTACATTCCTTAGGTTGGATAGGTGAAGAGGAAGAGAGATGGAGGAAATTCAGGATAGTTGTAGGAGATAACTAGGGGGTTGTGTGATACTAAGTTGTGAGGGGACTGTGTGAGGAACCATTCCTTTTTGGATTACTAGCACCATCTCGAGGGTGACTTGCTATTGATATTTGGAACAAGAAGTCTATGGTTGGGTGGAACATCCTTACCAAGCAGTTGGTTGCATAACCATTTTATAAGATAAGTGTTTACCAATTTTGTTGAGTTATTCCATGAATGTAATTGTTGTGCATTTACTCTGTATATGAGAATGGTTTCATATGTTGTTATAGTTGTTTATAAGTTTCATATATTCTTGTTTAGAATGTTCTAGTTTCATTTAATTATGGGTATCACAAATCTGGTTGCAAATGTGAATAAATTGTGATTAGTAGGCTAGAACAATAAATTAGCAAGAAGAAAGTTCATTTATGTGTTTTTCCACATAGTAAGGTTCCCTAGTTAAGCTGGGGAACATTACATACTACCCTCAAGAGAATGGTGCAGCTAAATATACTAACAAAAAAATGATCACAATTTTAAAGAAAATTGTAGTTGATCACCAAAGAAATTGGCATGATGCACTACCAAATTCCCTCTACGTTAATAGATTAAAATCTAAGGTTGTTATGGGAACCTCATCATAATTTTTAGTATATGGAAATTAAGCTATCCTATCGCCACATGTTTTATTACCCTCCCTGCAACTTGCTCAAGGTTCAAGAGGGAAGAATTTTCCAACTATTAAAAAATGAATCAATATCTTTGTAGCATCCCCAACCTTGGACTAGGAAATGCCACCTAAAAATTACAAACTTTGATACCAATTAAATTAACAAAATTCTCTGCAAACAAATGGAACTATGCAAAATAATAACAAATATAAAAATAAAGCATATACAAGAAAAACCCATGAAAGAAAATGCATCAATAATAATACAACACATAAACCATGCACATAATTTATAGTTATCTTTAGTAAAAATTCACCAACTACATGCAAGCCTTCCACATTCCTACCATCCTTAGACTGCACTAATCATAACTCTCAATAGTGGGTCATCCCGAGTTGGGGATAAACCTCCACCTGGGAAAAGGAATCTTGAACTAACGTAATGTCTCCCAAAAAACATAAAACAAACTTAGACTCAGGTGCCAATTGTAGCAGACAACCTACAGTCCCTCATTCCCCACATGCATGTCCCACCCCAATAAGTGTTCCCCTTCTTTGCTCAATAGTCCTTTGGCTACCCCACTTCTTTTATTGGGCTTTAGAAATAGGCCAGACATGAAATCTCATAACCCTATAGTTGTAGTTTGGCACCTTGGGAATCAATTCCCAATAGTTCTCTCACCTGGAGAGAAAGCTCACAAGCATGACAACCCGCTTCTTCAATAATTTACAAGCCTAGAAACCTTCCTCTTCAGCTCAATTCCTAGGATTAATAGTATCTTATAGCTCCAAATCTTTTCCTAGTACATGTACAGGTGATGGAAGTAGCATGGTACATATGACAAGAGAGTAGTGAAGGTGAGAATGAGGAAGGAAAAATAGGAAATGAACTAAATTCCCCCAAACTTATGTGCATGTTACCAACTTGACACTTGTCATATTGGGAACTACATAGGTCCCCCACATGGACCCACCACATGGTGATATGTTCCCCCTTAAATACTTAAGATAAACTGAATATTCCATACTTTTGACTTTAGACTTCAGGAATATTAATAAAATATTCCTTTAGGCTTAAGCCCCCTTAGCTTAGCCCCTTTTCCCTAGAATCTTATCCCCCCCTTTCTCATTTTAATGGATTCTAACCCCCCATACTCGTGTATCTGGATGGTCTACAGTGGTGATGTGTTTTCATTAAAAACTCAGTGTGATTACATTTTACAAATATAGGGTCACTGGCCTTTTAGCTTTTGGCTCTCCAACCTAATAACCACACAAAAACTCTGGTATCAAAATATGTTGGAAATATGGCATTACAGGTTGGAATTGATGGAAAATATATGAGAGACATTTCCTATTATGACATGTATGTATATGTTGACAGAGCCATGGATGAGGTAGTATGATGACAAAGAAAAAGGTTGGCATTGACAATATATCTGTGATGATGATAATAAGCATTGATGGCATAAACAATATTGAATTCCCTGCATATTTTAATGACTCTCAGAGGAAAGCCACAAAGGATGATAAATGTGATGAGAATCATAAATGAACCAACTATAGCTGCAATTACTTATGGTTTGGACAAAAAGGCTACCTCAGTTGGTGAGAAAAATGTTTTTGATTTTTTATGTAAGGGGAGGAACATTTGATGTTTCTCTATTAACTATTGAAGAGGGTATCTTTGAGGTTAAATACACAACGGGAGATGCCCATTTGGGAAGTGAGGATTTAGGAGGCTCATAAACAACCCGTGAAAAGGAAAATTAAACGTTGTCTTCAACTGCTCAAATTACCATTGAGATCGATTCTTTGTACGAAGGTATTGATTATTACTCCACCATTACTAGGGCCAGATTTGAAGAGCTCAACATAGATTTTTTTTAAGAAATGCATGGAGCTTGTTGAGAAGTGTTTGAGAGATGCCAAAATGATGAATTAGATCATTGTCCATGATGTTTTCCTTGTGGGAGGATCTACTCGTATCCCCAAAAGTGCATCAATTGTTGCAAGATTTCTTCAATGGGAAGGAGCTCTGTAAGAGTATCAACCTTGATGAAGTTGTTGCTTATGGTGATGTGGTCCAGGCTGCAATTATTTGTGAAGAAGGTAACGAGAAGGTGCAAGACCTTTTTCTTCTGGATGTTACTCCATTTTTCACTTACCAACGCCAAGATCGCAACAGAGAAGAAGTTAGTCTCTCCAATATATGGCAAGTATCTGGATTGTGTAAAGCATGCATTTCAAAATGATAAATGTTTTTATAAAGGCTTTATAGAAATCATTTTTGGTAACATGCATTTATTTATACAACTATTTACAATATGTGTGCACAAAAATATCGATATGACTACTCACACCTATCCTATGAGAGATACAAAGATGTTGGTGTTTGTATGGACTAAGGAATGGCTTATGCATTTTTTTGTTTTCTATGGCGATTGGAGCCATTGAAATCTGGTCTATTGTCTACAATATTGTGAGATCATCATCGTATCAAAAGGACTAAGAAACTCAAATAGAAGCTAGGATTGAAGAGAATATCCCAAGTAAGGACTCCTTAAATACGGGACTGCAATCTAGTCTTCTACAAGAAGTCCATATATGGATGAATCTACAATTCCCTGTTGATCCTTAAAACCCAAATGAGAAGCACCTATGTAAACCAAACATGAGAGAGTGCGTGAAGTATGTCTATGACCTGCATTGCAAGAAAGAGTTTCGTAAAACATATTATTGTGCAGATACAGATTATTGCTCTGACATGCAATCTATTGGTACACCGATGTTGGTTATCCCTAAAGAAAGTTGTTGGTACACCATTGTTAGTTATCCCTAAGCAAGTATGATGGTACACCATTGTTGGTTCACATAGTTGGACCAAAGTGGAAGCCTGGACGACTGAGAAAGATTAAAGAGCCAATCTGTAGTAATGATGACCATGCTTACTGAAAGGATCATGCATGAGTGCATCAAAACTTACTCGGGGAATATCATTATCCTAATGAAGAATATTTTAAATCACTCTACAAATTGATGAGTACTATTGGTCACATTATTGACCAGCCAAAGGCTAGGGTTCACATTGATGCATATTTTGATAGAAAGACCAAATTGTCAAATGATCATAAGTTATCTTCCCGACTAAGGTTCATGTTGGAGGATGTAATTGATCTCAGGAAAAATGTATGGCAATAGAGGAGGAAGGTAGACATACCCAAACAAATAAAAATCGAGGAAGTACATAGAGATGCAGTTCAAGAATGACAAGCACAAGGTGGTCGCTCGAATCGCGGAACTAAAATTGGTTCATCTGGAAGAAGGATGCATAAACCACTTGATTATACTGTACAGACCTAGATTTGATGTCACTCAGGCTAAGTTGGTTCCAAATATCACATGGAGAAGGCTCATATGATCTAGCCTTGGAAGGTCAATATATTTGATATGCACCATGTAATGCTTAGTGTGAAATTGAGGTAGGTTCCGGGGGCGATGACGAATGAGGACGATTATGCAGGGCCGTTGACAGAGGAGGAGAAAAGGTAGTTAGAGAATGCCTTGAAGACAGATTGATGGAGAGACTGAGCAGTTGATGTATACAGAGAAAGAATTAAAGACTCAGCAACCATTCGATCATGTGATCGACGGTGTTGATTAGTTCTTTAAATTGGATTAATCCCACATGTATAAAGAAAAACATTTTTCATAAGTTTATAAACACCACTCTCTCCATAGCATATCGACGCGTAGAGAAAGGGTATGGTGGGGGCTCTAGGTGCTTGGACTCCTCGAGAAGCTCACCAACCTGGAGTCGAGGATGAACTGTCAGACCCCCTACCTTTTTGTCAAAACGATAACATCCGTTGGATACATATTTTTTATACACCACTAGGCACAATAGTCGTATGAGCGACCATAGTCTACGAAAGTTCGTTACGTCGGTTAAAAAATGAAATTATCATTTTTATTGGAGTTTTTGGCATAATTCCAATTTGAAGGATCATATATGCATACAGAAAGCAGTCCAAATGTCGATGGAAGGTGCATTAAACCTGAAGTAAAATGTAAATCGACGAAAGGAGCATTTAGTAGAATTGACTAACTTGAACAAGATTGCCACAAATTTCTTAACCAAAAGTTTTTTAATTAATTATGCTCAAAAACAAGTTACAAATAGAATAGAACTAACATTATGACAAAGATATGCATTCTTATTTAAGAAGCAAGTCTCTTTATTTGGTTATGGGCATTGAAGGACTATATAGATAGAATTCAAAGATGAAGTCTAAGAGCCCTATAGCTACAGTTTGGCACCTTGGGAATCAATTCCCAGTGGTTATCTCACCTGGAGAGAAATCTCACGGGCATGACAATCCATTCTTCAATAAATTACAGGCCTAGAAACTTACCTCTTTAGCTCAATTCCTAGGATTAATAGTCTCTTACAACTCCAAATATTTCCATAGTACATGTACAAGTGATGGAAGTAGCATGGTACAGATGACAGGAGAGTAGTGAAGGTGAGAATGAGGAAGGAATAATAGGAAATGAAATAAATTCCCCCAAACTTATGTGCATGTTCCCAACTTGACACTTGTCATATTGGGAACTACATAGGTCCCCCACATGGACCCATCGCATGGTGATATGTTCCCCCTTAAATACTTAAGATAAAATGAATATTCCATACTTTAGACTTTAGACTTCAGGAATATTAATAAAAAAATCCTTTAGGATTAAGTCCCCTTAGCTTAGTCCCTTTTTCCTAGACTCTTAGCCCCCCCTTTCCCATTTTAATGTATTCTAGCCCCCCATACTCATGTATCTGGATGGTCTATAGTGGTGATGTGTTTTCATTAAAAACTGAGTGTGATTACATTTTACAAATATAGGGTCACTGGACTATTATCTTTTGGCTCTCTAACCTAATAACCACACAGGTACTCTGGAATCAAAATACATATATACGAAGGCACTCTATCCCAAATATTTTATCTTACCATATTATATGTATATTTATATTTACATTTACAATTAGGGTTCATCCTAGGGGTATTACATTCCCCTCCCCATTATTTATGCATTGTCTTAGTGCAGTATATACACATGTACAATCAAAACTTCAAAAGTATTCAAAAAGATGTCGGTACTCTACCTGCATAGCATTCTCGTGCTCCGAAGTTGCATCCTCAGGACCCTAATAGGTCTATTGGACCTTTACCATCCTTATGGCTTGATTCCATAACTGCTTGATCTTTCTGTCCAATATGAAAACTGGTTTCACTTCAAAGTCACCTTCTAGCTCCACCTGAATCACATTCCAATCAATGACATGATAAGCATCAGGTACATATATTTTAATAAAATATACATGTAATACATTATGAATATGAATCGATGCAAGTAGTGCAAAACATGTATGCAACATGATTAATTCTCTCCAAGATTTCAAATGGTCCACAATATCTCACTGCAATCTTTGAATAGTTCCCCAACTTCAAGGAACTTTGCTTGGCCTTTACTTTCAAGAACACATGTTTACCTACTTTAAAATACCTATGAGTTATTCATTTATCAACATAACTTTTCTACCTATCTGGGGTAGCCTTTAAATTATGTTTTGTTTTCATCATCTTCTCTTCCATTTCCTTGAGTAATTCTGGCCCAACCACTGCTCTGTCTATTGGTATGCCCCAGTGCACTGGTTTGTTGCACTTCCTGGCATAAAATTCCTCAAATGAAATCTTATTTAGAGATGTTTGATACCCATTTTTATAAGCCAACTAAACCAAATGCAAATAATCTTCCCATTTTGATGGTTTATCCATCACATACACCCTTATCATGTCTTTGATCATCTGTTTGACTCTCTCTGTTTCCCCATCTGACTCTGGATGATAGGCTATGCTAAAATTTAGATTTGTCCCAAATCATGTGAATAATTCTTTCCAAACATTTGATGTAAATTTTGGATCTCTATCAGATACAATTTGTTAGACAACTGAGAGGGGGGGTGAATCAGTTGTTATCATGCTTAAACAATTATGGTTCTTTTAAACTCTTTGTAGAGACACTGAATGATGATCACAAAATAAAAAATGGCACTTTCAACATCATTCACATATATGAGAAACAGAGAGACAGATATTTCTCGAGGAAACCCATGCAGGGTAAAAACCTCTTTTCCTTTATATGATAAGTAATGGTTACATTCTTTACAGTATCATACATATGAGCACCAACTCATAATGAGGCTACAACCTCAGTTTTGCAAGATGCAACTTGCTGAGAGCAC
>ML799443.1:173178-189027 GCA_009831015.1 Picea engelmannii | reverse complement strand
GCTGCAACTTGCTGAGAGCACCAACTCTCTGTTTTCTCTAGCACCCACTAGAAGGAAGCACCAACTCCCTGGTTTCTCTAGCACCAACTAGAAGGAAGCACCAATTCCCTGGTTTCTCTAGCACCAACTAGAAGGAAGCACCATCTCCCTTTGTTCAAGCACCCACTTGAACCTTTGAGGACACCAGTCCTCCCTAGCTCCTCCCAACCACCCTGAAATATAAATCTTTGCTACTGAAACTTATTACAATGATATGATGTTCAACAATGGCTTACCAGACTTATCACTGTTCTGCTGCATTTCGTTGCTCTGTCTGCCTCATTTCCTTTCTGCACACATCACTTGCGCTGTCTGTTCTTCCTTTTTTTATGTTCAATTCTCCATGTCCATTCACTGCACAGTTCCTCTTCTGTGTTGTTCAGCTGCTGCACTCTCCTCCTTCTTCACACATGAATCACCTTCACCAACAAAAACCACAGAAACCACCAACAACAACAACAACCTCATCGCTTCTTTGTACTGTGTATATATAGCTTCTGTGCATCTTGCGCATGTAATATTTTCCATTCCTATGCATGCTCATACCGCGCCAATATCCTCCACCTCTCGAGTGCTCTGCGTCATCATCATTGTAACTCTTCAGCTTCTCTGGTTGTTTTCCCACACGTTCAACATCACTGGATGTTATGTTGAGATTCCTTAGCCTCTCTGGCAGTTGGGACTCTTCGTCTTCTCTGTGACAGTCAAGCTCACCTTCTCTGTTTTAGTTACAGGCTTCCACGCTCATCCATTTGTCAATCCCTTCTAAAAATAGTCTTCCTTCACTTGGATGAAGCTTGGAGACTCTTCATCTCCTCTGGCGATCACACAGGGGTTTCTTTGAATTCTCTAGAAGACGCCATCAATGGTTTCTGGTAGTTTCACTGTGTCATGCATCAGTAGCCCTCCGATCAACACTTGATCTGATGGTTCAGATTATATCGTGATTTCACCTATCGCGATATCGGGATTCCTGATGTCAATTTTCTTTGACATGTCTAACTCTTGATCCCCGATGCCTCTCCATTGACTGGAATCAACAGTGTATATTTGATCTTGATTCAATGGCTGCGATTTGAGTCGTGATTTTGCATATCGAGAATCAGGATTCCTGTTGCAATGTTTCTTTGACATTTCCAAAACGCGATCCTCGAAACTCCGACGTGGTGTCCATCTGCTGACGTCACACGTGGATTGACATGTGTTGAATACTACCACGTGTCACTCTGATTCATGACTTACATGTGCCTGAAATGTTGAATCAGTCTGACACTTGTCATTACCTGGTTGTGCCACGTGTTCCTAGCTGACGTGGTCTGCTGACGTGAGTTGGGTCGATGGTCTAGATCACATCTTGATCTGACGGTTCAGGTTCAGTCGGGATTTCATACATCGCGATTTTAGGATTCTTGATGTCAATATTCTTTGACATCTCCAACTCTCGATCCTCGAAACCCCGACAGGGAGTCGGATCAACGGTCCACATAACCCCCTAAGATGGACGGTCCTCCTACTTTCGGGATTTGTGAGCCCTCTACTCCTTGCACTTTTTAAAGATCGTGCAGGTTTTCCTCAATCCAACGGTGGTCGGACCTTGCGCTCAGATCTGACACCTCTAACTTCAATTAGCCCTCCAGCTGAGCTCGTGGTCCACGTGACCTCCCCCTATATGACCGCAGCCAAACCTCCTCATCGGGGTTTCGTACTTTCCAATGTCGAAACATGTATTTCCTTAGGATTCGTGATCCCTCGAATCCCTATGCTCTCTTTACGCACTAGCTCTCTTGGCTAGGCTCCTGGCCCATATGACCATTATCCCCATGACCGCAGTCTTACCACTCATCGGGGTTTCAAACTTTTCAATGCCGCAATGCATTGGCTCACGGGATTCCTGATATGTGAAACCCCGATGAGTCAACCCTCCTTTTGGGATTTCACCTTGGCTTTTCCCGATGGTAAACCTCGTGTAGCTCCTGTCCGATCTGACGACTGACAGGATTTTTGAATGAGATCCAATGGCTCTCGATCTCTCCCTTCTGTAGGCTTCTCCTGAGCTCCTCCTGGACGTAGAAACCAGTGGTCCAAATCTTCTTCTTCAGCCAATCTGACGGTGGTTGTGCTCCCTCCTAAGCTTTGCACACTTTCCTCCCAACCTTGGGAGAATTACAGGTTCTCAATGGCCTCGACCTTTGTCTTCCTTCTCCTCTGTGAACTTCTATATCTTGAGCTTTGTTGCGCGCGTTCTCCTCGACGTTGTTGCTCCTGAGCTTTCACTTCCGAATCCCCAAGGGATTCTTGGACTTCTGCACCTCTACAGAGTCTTCACATGCACACTCAGTGCTGTCTCTCTTGAGATTCTCACACGCTCATATCCCTAAGTGATTTTCTTCTTATTCCTTTCTCCTGTATATAGAGAAATATGGATGCCCTTAATTTTATCCTTCTACCTGTTAAATGCACTGCATTCGACTCTGCGCTAATTCCTCCTGAGCTTACGTTGTTCCTGTTTTTCCATCGATGCACACTCTGATCCTGCCATCTTCACTGTTGTACCTGCCATCAATGACAAGCATACTCTACCTGTTAAACATTTTCCAACACAATTGTCTTGGGCACACCATGTAGCCTATCAATTTACCTCATATAAATATCAACAGTGTTGGCTTCCTTGTGAGTGAGATTTACTAGGATAAAGTTGGAAACCTTATTAATATTATTCACCATTACCATTATGGAATCATGTTACTTGGTAGTTCTATAAATCTTAGTGATGAATCCATTGTTACAACCTCCCATTTCCACTCAGGAATTGGAAATGGTTGTAGAAAACTAGTTGGGTGTATGTGCTCAACCTTGACTTTTTGACAATCCAAACACCTACCAATAAAATCAACCACTTATTTCTTAATACCTGGCCAATAGTATTGTTTCTTGACAATTGCAATTTTTTTTTGGCAGCCTCGGTGCCCAACATAAGGCACATTGTGCATTTCTTTTAGTATCATATTTTTCAATTCCTCAAAATTTCACACATAAAATTTTCCCCTGTACATGAGGATTTCATCCTCTTTTCACTCAAAATATTCAATTTTCTGCAGCAAAATACCTTGCTATAATTTTGTCTTTATTTCCACATAATTTTGATCTAATTTTGCAGCCTCTAAAATTCTTCCTTTCAAATATGATTGGTACATGATAATGGTTGTAGAATGCATCTCATGCAGTCTCCTACTAAGTGCATTAGCCACCTTTTTCTCTTTACCTTTGATATGATTTATATCAAGTCATATTCACTGAGGAATTCTTACCATCTTTTTTGTCTGGCATTTAAAGTTGGTTTTCAAAAAAAATATTTCAGACCACTGTGGTCTGTCCTCAACTCAAATCTTCTTCCCATGAGGTAGTGCCTCCACATCTTCAAGGCATGTACTATGGCTTCCAATTCTAAATCATGAGTGGCATAGAGTTTCCCATGCTCTTTCAACTTCCTTGATTTGTAGCATACCACCTTTCCATTATGACTAAGGACTCCTGCAATCCCTTCTTTACAACAATATTTACATACAATACAATATTCATTAGGACCATCAAATCTAAAAATTAGTGCACTTGTCAATAAATATTTCAAGTATTGAAAACCTCTTTCATAGTTAGGTGTCCACTCGAATCTCACACCCTTATTTTGCAAGGAGGTGATTGGGTGTGTAATCTTTGAGAATCCTTCAATACATATTTTTTAGTACCTTGCAAGTCCCATGAAATATCTCACCTCAGATAGATTCCTTTGTCTTGGCCATCCTTCAATGGATCTTGTCCGTTTTGGATCCATTGTTATCCCTTCCTCTGAAATAATATGTCCCGAGTAATGTATCTGCCTCTATTAGAATGAGCACTTTCTCAACTTTTCATGTAAATGATCTTTTATCAATACTTGTAGCACCATCCTCAAGTGCTTCTCACTCTCCTCTTTAGATTCAGAGTAAATAAGTATGTCATCCAAAAATTCAATGACAAACACATCTAAATAATCTCTGAAAATACCATTCATTAAACACATGAAGACAAATGGTGCATTTGATAACCCAAATGAAACCATTGTGAACTCATAATGGTCATACCTCATTCTGAAGGTTGTCTTGCTGATATCTTCTTATTTAATTATCACCTGATGATAATCTGATGTGAGGTCAATCTTAGAAAATATCTTTTGATCCTTCAACTGGTCAAAGAGGTAATATATCCTTGGAAAAGAATACTTGTTCTTTAGTGTCACCTTATTTACCTACCTGAAGTCAATGCAAAGCCTCAAGGTTCCATCCTTTTTATTCATAAATAATACTGGGGCACCCCATGGTGACACACTTGGGTGTATGTACCTCTTCTTAAAAATCTCTTCAAGTTGCATTTGTAATCCTTCAGTTCTGATGCACTCATCCTATAAGGAGTCTTGGATTTTGGGGCCTCTCCAAGCATCAAGTTGATTGAGAAATCAATATCTCTCTTGGGTGGCAACCCCGATATTTCTTTAAATACATCTTCAAACTCTTTTGGGACTGCATAGTCTTTAATATTTGGCGCGTTATCTTTAGGTTTCTCTTCCATATGTGCTGCAAATAATTGGAATCCTTTCCTAAATATTTTATTTAACTGCAAGGATAAAACTTCTATGATAGTTACATCCCTTGGAACAACCTATATTGATTTCAAGTTTCCTTGTTCATCCAAGAAAGTAAAAGCATTATTATAGTATTCTAGGATAACATGATGCATGTCCAACCAATCCATACCAATTAGGAAATCATATGACACTAAATATATGATATTCAAATATTCCCTTGTGCTCATTCCATTCATGTCCATTGGACATTCCTTAACCATCTCATTAATTTTCCTTTTTTCTCTTATAGCTAGTTGCACCAACCAAGGTTTCCCAAGCTTTATTTTTGGCAATTTAAATATTTCCACCATATTAGGATCTATATAACTATGACTATTTCCTGAATAAATTAAAATAGCAATGGTTGTCTTCTATGACTCAATATATTTATGTAGACTTATCGTTTTCCCCAATCTGATTCCAGAGAAGGAAGTTATGTCCCATGGAAGTTAATTGGGTGGGTCTTAAAATTTACCCTCCACCATTTGGCTTGTAACTCCCTCATAGTGACTCTATTTGATGAATGGTTTACACCATTAGAAATATCTCTTTGATCTATTTCATTTGAGATATAGATATAGATTGTGCCATGTTACACTCTATTCTTGTGGTTTTTTGGTATCTAAAACCTTTTTTTAGGGCCTCAGAAATGTCTTGCAAAAACATTACCCGAAAAGCACCAAAAATTTTCAATAATTTTTTTAATAATTTTTTATAATTTTAGCCACCTTATACTGAATGGGATTCTTATGTGGGACCAGATTCCACTTGGAATCTCGTGGTGGTGCCATGTCAACTCACTGGCCACCTGATTCTACCCCATTGGCCTCTATCTTCTTCTTCCTTTTCCTTTATCTCTTTATTCTTCACTGGTTTACACATGTTAATTTTTAGGCCCCATAGGTCCTTGGTTTCCATGTGGCACCTTTTTATTGGGTTGAAAGAATGGGAGGGCCCCATCCTACACCTATTTACTTCTACGCATGAATTTTTCCATTGAATTGATCTAACGATAGAGATTTGGAAGATGTCGAAAGGGATCAACGATCCACATCACATTGTGGCCCTCACTTCACAACCAAACCTTAACACATAGGAGAGGGGCCACAAAACTAAACCAAGGTTAATATCGTGGTGATGTGTCTCTCTCTATAACATTTCTCCCCCCAAACTATGGCTAATGTAACCCCAAAGGACCCCCTGCGCAATTCATATGGGGTTGACGTGTGTCCTAGACTCCGGGTCCCACCAGGTAGGACGACACCACTTCCATGATGCTAGCTCACATGCCACCTTTGATATCGTTCCACCATGTACCTACCACCATGGATCCTCCACCCTAGTATTACACCTCACAACTCTTCCATGTGCCCACCACATCATGTTGACATCAATGTACGGAACAATTCCCAATTTTTTTCCAATTTTGCCTATTTTCAAAATTTTCCAAACATTGCTTGAAAATGCCAAATTATGAAACACTTCCCATGGCTTCCATTGAAGTGTTGTAATTAAGATTTGTATGGCCAATTTCATGCCTTGTAACAATCCTTTCAATCCCAACACTTGTAACTTGACTCCTACATGTCGAATTCCTCATGAAATTAACTGTAAACTTTGGGACTTTTGCCCAATTTTTCCCCAAATTCACCATGGCACTCTGCGAGTATGAAATTCGATCGATTCTATCCCAATTAAATATTTAAATTGGATATTTTTATTTCTTTAGCTTGATTCTTGCAAATTACCTGTGAAATTTCCAAATTTCATTGTAGTAATTTAATCAAACAACTTGTAGACATACTCAAAAATTAATTCTCTGCGAATTTTTGCTTCAACATTCTTCTAACTCGGCCCATCTAGGATTGGTGTCAAAACTCAAGCTATGATACCAAATTGTGTCATCCAAATTCTTTTATTGTTCAATGCCATCTAAAAATTCCAAACTCTGATACCGATTATATTAACGAAATGCTCTACAAATGCACATAACTATGTAGAATAACAAGTATAAAAATACAGCATATACAAGAAAAACCCATGAAATAAAATGCACCAACAATAATACAACACATAAAACATACACATAATTGACACTTATCTTTAGTAAAAATTCACCAACTACGTGTATGCCTTCCATGTTCCTCCTAGCCTTAGACCGCACTTCTCATAGATCTTAGCAGTGGGTCAACCCTAAGTTGGGGCAAAAACTCCACCTGGGAAAATGAATCTTGTACCAATATAATGTCTCCCAGACATAATATAACTAAAAATCGGGTGCCAACTCTAGTAGACAGACTACAGTCCCTCATTTCCCACATGCATGTCCCACACCAGGAAGTATGCCTCTTCTCTACTCAACATTCCTTCAGTTTCCCCACTTCTTTTCTGGGGATTCAAAAGCAAGCCAGACAGGAAGTTTCATATCTATGTATATGCAACATGGCACATTATGAATCAATTCCTAATAGTTCTATCACCTGCAGATAATACTCATGGCCCTGAAAACCAACTTCTTCAATAACTCTGACAACCTGCCTCTTCATCCCAATTCATGGGATTACTGGTCTCCTATAGCTCCAAATCTTTCCCTGGTATAGGTACAGGTGATGGAAGTAGCATGGTATGAATGAAAGGAGATTAGTGAAGGTGAGAATGAGGAAGGAATGAAAGGAAATGAACTAAAGTCCCCAAAACTTATGTGCATTTTCCAAACTTTACACTTGTCATGTTGGGAACTACATGGGTTCCCCACATGGAATCACCACATGGTGATACGTTCCCCCTTAAATACTTAATATAAAATGAATATTCCATACTTTAGACTTTAGACTCCAGGAATATTAGTAAAATATTCCTTTGGGCTTAATCCCCTTATCTTAGTCCCTTTCTCCTAGAATCTTATCCCCTCCTTTCCCATTCTAGTGGACTTTACCCCCCCATACTATTTTATCTGGTTGGTTTGTAGAAGTGACGTGTTTTCATTAAAAGTTGAGTTGATTACATTTTACAATTATAGGCTCACTGGTATTTTGGCTTTGAGCTCTCTAGCCTAATAACCACAGATGCACTCTGGCCTTAAAATATATATATACAAAGGAACTCTAGCCCAAATATGTTGGCTCATGAACCTATATGTATATTTACATTTTCATTTACAATTGGGGTTCAACCTAGGGGTATTACACTCTTGATGAAACTTGAAGAAGAAATGGAAAAATCCAAGAATAAGTTTGTTGTTCATCAACAGATAATGAAAAAGTAGTTTCATAAACATTCGACAATGTCCAATTTTTTTAGGAAGGATACATTGTTTTAAAATAGGATAAACTAAATGAGCCTAAAGGAAAACATGAAAAATTTCAAAATTTATGACTTGGGCCATTTCAGGTGGCTAAAAAACTTGTTCTCGGCACTTACAAACTACAAAACATGGAAGGGGGGATGTAAATTCCCCTTATGAATGGCCAATTCTTGAAAATATATTTCTCTTATCTTCCTTAGGGTGGTTGGCATTTACATATTATTCATCATTCCTTTAATATTTCTTTGTGTTTCTTTATTGATTTGAATTTTGATATTTTAAAATAGGTTGTATTCTTTTGAGTTTACTTCAGTATATTTAATTTTTATTTCAAATTTTGATTTACATGTATTTCTTTTGAAATCCATTCTTATCTCCGTGGCTTACATATCTTCTGATCAGTTTGCAATTTCCTGGAAGGGGGAAGTATAGGATTTTGATAAAAGTAGACACACTCACCGATTCTTAGTATCTCCCACCTTATCCCTCTATTAGAATATTTGAAGAAATATTCCATGCTAACTTGAAGTTAAAACAATGGTGGGGACTACCCAATGAATTGAACCCATAGAAGATCTTGAAAATTTAGTTAAGTGGTGATTCAATCAACCTAAATATATCATCCATTCACATTAAAGGATCATACCTTATGAAGGTTTTTTAGTCAAACATCCAAGGCTTAAAATATATTGGGGTATATTCTTATTAAGGCATGGCCAATACTTTCCTAATACCAAGAAATTATCTCCATAAGCATATAAAAACATATGCTTCCCCCTTCCATTATTATAAAAAGAAAATAAAAAGGAAGGAGGATGATTAGGAAAAGGAAGTCAATTTATAAAGGGCACATGTAGAAAAATCTGCTAGGGCTATCGAAACTCACTGGTAGAAGATAATTGTTTGTGATGCTAGGGTGACTCCACTAGAGCTATGGATGTTCGTAGGTAGTAAATAAATATTGCAGGGAAGTGAAACAACTTATTTGCACAAATTTTTAACCCCATTTTAATAAAACTTTGTGACTGTGACTATTACTTGAAACATCAAGTGAAGCTTTAAAGGAAATCAACTTCACATTTTCCATATTCAAGGAAAGTTGTTAAATCATTGAAGCTATATGAATGGGGTACTATGGATTTATGTTACAAGGGAAGGATGTTGATACTGAGAGGGGGGTGAATCAGTATCAAGTACAATTTTAAAACTTTTTCAACTTATACATCAAATAGAGTATATATTCAATTATACCCAATGAAAAATGAACAATAGTATAAGATTTACACCAATACACCACAATACACCATGCACAATATATGAGAAATAATCAATAGTTATTGTTCAAGGGAAGTAATGACTTCTAAGGGAAGCTACAAATTCCGAATATAAAGGGAGGGATAAACCTCCAAAAGGAAGATACAATCCTCCAATATCAAGAGAGGGTTGACCTCTCCATCATTGTCCCTTCCTTCCACCCAAGAATATATGAGAGATAATAAAACTTTACATTAAATTATTACCATCAACCAACCATCACATAGAACCTGATAATGCTTCGTGAGACTTCTTCAACTTATGAAATTCTTCACTTCTTAGAATACTATGATCCTCTAGATAATATTACTCAATGTACTCTCTGAAAATCCTCGAAGTTTCACTCCTTGAATCTTGCCAGAAAAGGAGTTATAGAGAAAATGGTAGACCTTATTCAATTTTGGTTTATTCAGGAGAGCGAAATTGTAAAGAATTCCCCACGCTCAATATTTAACATGAGATTCTGAAATTCATACACATGAAACTACAATACGTACTATTTCCAATGCAATTGGTCTCACTTCATTTGGATTCTCTATGAAGACATTATGATTGTTTTACCCGGAACACTTGTTTATGACTAGCTTCAGGACTAGTAAAAAACCCTATCTTCCACAGAGTGTATCTCCAAAATTATAGAGAATAAAGTGTTGAAATTTTTACCACATGTACCTAGATATGTATTCTCAATAGCATCCGAATTTTAACATCTGAATCGTTCTAGAAACAAATTTATAGAGAAAATAGTAAGATGACCTGTAAATAACATACCTTAGAACACATTACCAAAAGAATTTATCCTCCCTTGAAATTCAACCTTCTTTACTTTATATTTCCTCTTAAATTCGACTTATATCTCCTTGTTCATTAACAAACTTGTGTGTGTTTAAAAATTAATGTATAATGAGATGTATTTATACCGTTTATGTCACTTCCTTTTAACATTAGGGCCGACATGTAGTTTTTTCTTCAATTCACATTGTCATCTTCAAAAATTCATTTCTCCTCAATCGTGAGGATCCATGTGACGTGCCACATACCACCGAAAGAGGAATGACTTATACTATCCATCCATGGGTTTTCTTATCTTCATGTGTAATTCCATTCATGTCTATCTACTTCAATCAACTTTGGGGTTCAAAAGCCAATGGCTAGGGTTGACATCAATGACTACAAGCAATAACTAGGGTTGACATCAATGACAACAACCAATCTTCCAACAATATCCCCCTTTTTCATTGATGGCAACACTCATGCTCCCCCTGTCCTCATGCTCCTGGTTTCTCTCCACTTTTTATATCAATGACAGAGGGTGGGGCTACTCCCCCTAAGTTTAATGGAAAAAGGTAACTCTCTTCTTTGGGGCTACTCCCCCTGAACATATAACACTTAATAACACTTCATTTTTATGGTATCTTTCTTCCTCGGAGATTTTTCATGGATGTAGGACGTATATGTTACTTTTTCTTCTTGTTGGAGTTGCAACCAATATTCCTGAACCTTCTTGTTTGATTTTTCATCTTTGTGAGTTAAATGTGAGAGTATATCGTTGATCACACATTTTACTAACACTGAGTAGATTATGCTTCAAGTATTCAACCAATAGGACATTCTTTGATTTTACATTTTTGCTTCCAATCTCTATTACACCTTTTCCAAGTATTTTTGCAGATGAGTCATCTCCAAATGAAATGTTTCCACCCTTTCTCTTCAGGCCGATGAATTTTTCTTGATCCTTGTTCATGTGTGAAGAAAATCCATTGTCGATGTACCATTCATCTTCTTCTTTACATTCTTCAGCGGTCAATTCTATTTGACAATCTTCATTGTTTGGAATCTCTCTCCTTCTCCATATTGTGGTTGGCATAGGGACATTTGGCATAGAAGCATCTTCATTCATATATATGAAATCTTGTTCTTTGTGACCAAGATAATTACATATGTAGCATATAATATTTTTGTCCATCAATGGGGAAAATGAATTATAAATTATGTTGAAAAATCCATGATTGTTTCCATATCTTCTATTTACACGATTCATCTTTCTTTCATATTTGTTCATTTCATTGACTATGAAATTAATTTCCTTATGTCCAAATTTTTTGAAAGTATAACAATGACCAAGAAAGAAAGTTTGATCCCTGGGAGTAAGTGACCTTCCTTGTGATGTAGTCCATCTAGGTTCATGATCTACTCTTCTCTAGTTTCCTTCATACTGATTGAAGCTTCTTTGATTCATGAAGGTAGGATGTCTTCTTGGATATTCATATTTTTGTAATCATTCCTTCTTTATGGTATCCTGGTCCACTTCTCATCAACTGTCTACGTAGAGATTTATTCAACCTTCTTGTTGGTATTTTCATCTTCTTTGTATGAAGTTTCACCCATGCATCCAAGATGTGTTAAGTCTTTTGGCACTTGAGAGTTTCTTAAGCTCTTCCTCAATGAGAAAACTTCTTGTTCAAGTTTCTCACAATCTTTTTCTTTCTTCTTCGAGTAGATTTTTCAAGGAAATGGTTTCGTCTCTTATTTTCTCAAAGTCTTCTAATTATTTCTTCAAGATTTCAATTGTGATTTCACAACTACCCAATTCACTTCTTAGTTTTCTATGCTTGTTTTTGAGCTTGCTATTTTCAATCTCAACATGCTTCAATTTTTTAAGATTCTCGTCTTCTTGTTGAATCATTTATGCTTCATGATTTTCTTCTTCTTCATTGGAATTTCTTCTTCAATATCATCTCTTTAAATCCTTGGATAAGGAAATTCTAACTCAACATGTCCTACTCCTTCACAATTAAAGAAAAAGAACTCACTTCTATTTGCTTCTTTGAAATCTGAGATGTTGTAATTGTTGATTAAGGTTGGTTGTCATTGATGTCAACCCTTGAAGAAATCCCCGCAGCACAAAGGTTTAGGTAATGGATCCAATATTGTTTGATGTAAATATGACTCATTATTGTTTTTTCATGGTTTATAAGAAGTAAATATGGATGAACTCCAAAGTGTTCCCCTTATGGTGAAAGCCCTTACAGGAAAACACTTTGTGGAGTAAGAGAACCCATGATTAATTGTGGAATAATGAGATGAAGGAAAGTGAATTTGTAAAGGAAAATATCCTATATGGATATTCCTTTTCATGTCATTTCTGGTGATATGTGGAACGTCACATAATTCCTCACGGTTAGAGAGTTATGGCCATGAGAAGTTGGAGACCCTATGTTTGGGTAATGGACCCAAGTTTGTTTGATGGGTAACGGTATAAGTTATGATATATTTTCAGATAATACTATTCTATATGGATATTACATGTCATGAAAATTCTGGTGGTATGTAGAACGTCACATAACTCCTCACGGTTTGAGAGTTATGGCCTTACGAAGTTGGAGGACCCTCATATGTCATCTAGAAGCCCCAAAAGGTCAAAGTAGTCAAAGTGGTTTAAGAGATTTTAAAAAGTAAATAATAAATTGAAGTGATGAGTGTATTATAATTCAAAGTGAATACAAAATAAATTATTTCAATAATAAATTTAATGGAGAAATTAGAAGTGGACCCAACCCTAAAATAAGGAAAGTGGACCAAGTGACCTAGAAGGTGTTTTTAAGGAAGCTACTTGGAGAGTATAAATAAGAGGCAAGGCTCTCTCATTTGAATCACACTTGAGAATATTGAATATCTATATGTGTCTGAGGTAACCAAGGATATCTAAACCATAATTCTGAGTGAAGGTGAAGAAAAGAAGGCCGAAATGCAAGGAAGGATAAATTCTTTTGATGGTGCTTTCTAAGGTATGTTATCTACAGGTCATCTCACCATTTTCACTATAACTTGTTTTCTATAATGATTCAGACTGTGAAATTGCTATTAAATTAAGCAAACATATCCAAGTATCTATGGTAAAAAATTCAGCTTGTGGGTTGTTGTATTTTGGGAGTTACACGCCGTGGAAAATAGGGTTTGTGGCCAGTCCTGAAACTAGTCAAAATCAGGTGTTTCAGGTAAAAACGTCATAAGTTCTTCATAACAGATCCAAATTTACTGAGAAAAAATGTGTTGGTTAGGGTACCATTTTTGGTATTTTTTGTAATAGTTTCAGATCAATTCATCAAATATTTTGTGTGGGGCATGCTCTACAAGGTCGCTCTCTAGAATAATCCAGAATTCAGCAAGGTATGCCATTTTTTCTATAACTCCTTTTCTGAGAGGTTCCAAGTAGTGACACTTCGAGGAATTGCATAAAACAAACTGAAGAACATTGTGTATCATTTTCATATCTTTATACATTACAAGTTCAAAGTTATGATTACTTCAATTTAGTGTTGTTGACTAATCCAAAACTAGGCATGTGAGACTAAAGAAAAGTTTGATGAAAATGCTAGTCTCTTGTTTTTAAAGTTAAGGAAGGTTTGCAGGAATGTGATCATATACACCAAGTCTATTACAAATCTACAAATCATATTTGTATGATGAAATTGATGAGGGATTTTGGTTGAGGTACATGTTGAGTACATGGTTGAGACAAGTAGTTGATGAGTTGGCACATACATGAGGTGTATAGTTGATGATGTTGGTACATATTGATGAGTCATAGTTGATGAGTATTTGACGCATGATTGGTACATACTTGATACATGGTTGGATGCACTTGTTTATGGTACAGGTTGATTACAGGTTGGTGCATGGTTGATGCACTTGTTTATGGTACAGGTTGATTACAGGTTGAGGTACATGTTGATGCATGGTTGATGCATGGTTCAGATTTATTGGTATGGGTTTATAGTGGTATATATCACAGTGATAGTGTGACAGTGGTTCCATCATTCTACTTCTACTTCAGGGTGTCAAGACGGGGCAAGGACAGGTGGTTGTAGCCACCTTCCGGTTGTAGCTGGAGAACATTGGGGGTTGTATCCTCCTTCCTATTGTAGCTAGAGAATTGGGGAGTTGGAGCTTCCCTCAGGTTGTAGCCTGAGAAACTAGGGGGTTGGAGCCTCCTTCCAGTTGTAGCTAGAAAACAAAGTAAGTTGGTGCTTCCAATGAATGTAATTCTTCAAGACATATACGCAAAAACATTCTGTGGTTTTCTCCCAATTTGGGTTTCCACGTAAAACACTGGTGTACTATGTATGTGTGTGATTTTTTATTTCTTACTGCTCATTATTGGATAATAATTCTACATTGATATAACATTTGAAGAAAAAGGACTATAATTACACTATTACTGATTCACCCCCCCTCTCAGTAATCCAACAATTGGTATCAGAGCAGGTTCCTTCAGAAATTAGTTTAACCACTGAAAGGTAGATCATGGAGAGTAAAAACTCGTATAAAAATGGAATACCACAGTTTTATGGACAAAAGTATGCTTTTTGGAGCATAAGGATGAAGACATATATACAGGCACAAGGATTTCAACTTTGGCAATCAATTGTAGATGGATACACAACACCAACAATTCCACCAACAAATGACAAAGCAGTGAAACTCGGTGAGAATAATTCCAAATCCATAAATGCACCTTTGAATGGTCCCAGTGATATGATATTCACCAAAGTTGCACATTGTAAATCTGCTAAAGAGATTTGGGACAAGCATCGAAATATTTATGAAGGAGATTCAAAAGTCAAAGCAGCAAAGCTTCAAACTTACAAAGGTCAGTTCAAACAACTAAAAATGAAGGAAGATGAAGATATCACATTCTACTTCTTATGAGTCAATGAAACAGTGAATGCAATCATAGGATTGGGAGAAGAAATCGAAGAATCTATAATTGTTCAAAAGGTACTAAGATCTCTTCTTATGAGATTCAACCCTAAGATATCAACACTAGAAGAAAGATCAGATCTAAACTCAATAAGCATGGACGAACTGCATGGAATCTTCATAGCATATGAGATTAGAACTGATCAGGAAAATCCAAATGTAAAAGAAGCAGCCTTCAAAGCATCCAAAAGATCAAAGCAAAATAAAAAGTAACAAGAAGAATATAGCAGCAGCAACAACGTCTCAGAAGATGATGAAGAAGTGGCCAACTTCGTCAAAAGACTGAACAAGAGAACCAACGATAGGTACAAAGGTAAGCTTCCTTTAATTTTTTTTAATTGTGATGGTATTGGTCATTTTCCTAACAAATGTCCTCATAATAAAAAGAGAAATGATGAAGGTTACTAAAAAGGAAGACAAACATATAAAGGTAAAATAACTACAAAGAAAGTTTTCAAGAAAATGTTTTGCACCAAATAAGACATCTCATCATTAGATGAAGATGAAGTCAGTGACAATGAAACACAGAGAGTTCTATTCATGGCAGTAGAAGACTCTGATAAAGAAGACTCTGAAGAAGAATATGAAGTAGCATATGAAGAAATTGAAGAGGCGGAAGTTGACTTCCGAGAAGAATTAATGAGTGCCATAGAAGTTATCAGAAGAGAAAAGAAGAAAAACAAGAAACTACAAGCAGAACTAGATAAGAAAAAAGAAACTCAAGAACTAGAACAAATGATCACAAAATTGAAGGTTCAAATAGAAGAAGATA